>JAQGAF010003011.1:0-19490 GCA_034687865.1 Kryphioiulus occultus
TAATTCCGAACGCGCGTTTTCTTTTTCACATCCTAACCACAGTTGCGGATGTATCGCGATAGGTTTTTGGTGTGAACGAGGTATTACCGTTCAGTTGAACAGGTAACCATGTGATATTTTCGAGCTCCTCTCCTTTTTTTTTTTGAAAACCAATAACAATGCTACCTCCCATCTTGTTCCAGATCTTTCAAATGTTATAGACTTTCGCCTCACCCTGTATTATTCGCAGCCAATGGGAGGCACCCTGTATTATTCGCAGCCAATGGGAAGGCACCCTGTAGGTAACAACCGTGAATTAATGTTATGGGTTCGTTGTCGCCAAGGTGGAGCTCGAGCATAAATATCCCTATTCGCTACGTCGCCAACGTCGTAAACACATTAATTTTTACCTCACTAAAACATTTTTTGTCTAAAATTTCGAGGTAAACACACAACATTTTTACTGAGTTAAATGACCTTTTATGGTGCTTGGAACGGCAACAGATGATGGGAAATGATCGTCTTAGCCCAGCCTTTCTTAAACTTACAATATACACGTATACTTTGTCCTTATAAATTTTATCAAAATGTATTAGGTGAACCATAAATAAGGCAATGTCACGATTTCGACAAAAACAGCGCAGTCACTCATGATCTTTTACCAAAATGGGATTCCCGGATTCTAGGGTACGTTACATTGTTTCTGGTCCATGGATAAATTTATTGAGATCAACGAAAAAAAGCACTTAAACAAATTAAATTATTCACTTTCAACTGACTCCCCAAAGATACCAATTCCCAACCCATTCTCTTAGCTAAACAATTTGCTATCATCGCTTTTTATTTTCTCCAAATATGCGTTTTATTGAAATGCTAGTGGCCAATTGGTATACATGTACAATTGTTCACACTTTTTCATATGCAATTATCTGGATTTTTCACATCTTTTCACATCCAAGAATCTGATATTTTTCACCTCTTTCACATGCAATTATCTGGTTTTTAACATTTTCTCACATGCAATTATCTGGTTTTTCACATTTTCTCACATGCAATTATCCGTTTTTCACATTTTCACATGAAAATATCTGTTTTTTTGCATATTTTACCCAATATTTTTGAAAAAATACCTATTTTAAGAGCTATAACACTGCATCACAAAATACAGGATGCGACACCTATACAATATAAAGAACGCCATAGGTAATTTTTTTTACAAAACTAGATCACAAAGAGTGGATTTCAGCTTGCTTTTCTAAAAAAAATTGTATGGTGTAAAATTTAATATCAATGTTTAATTCAATTTTTTTTAATTCGACCAAAAACGGATTTCTAGTGTATTTGCATGGAAATGATTTTTAAGACATATGGCATTATTTTTAAGCTTCTTAGAAATATTAGTCTTCAAAAGAGCGCTCCAGGCAATTTTAAAAAAAAACTTATAAAAATAATCAAATTTTAGTATTTTTTATAAAATTAAGGACTTGAAGCTAGGAGCTAGATTTCTTGTGAAATTCATTTTCAATAACTTTTTCACATTTTTTCACACTTTTTACACATGGGTGTAAATTTTCACATTTTTCACACTTCAAATACTGTAAACATAACTGGGTGCCAAACCACAACGTTTAAGTATCCCAGAGGTTCCAGGCCAATTCCACCAGAAAGTGCCCCACCTGGTGGCAGTAAAAAGCCATCAAGGACGTGAAGCCCAAGAGGGAAATTAATCAACTTTCCTTCCAGGAAGGTCGAAAATAACCCGAAATATTGACTGATCTTCTCCACATGTTCGCTCGATATAGTAACGTAAGCAGTGGGTAATCTGGCATTAATTAACGCTCGACATCGGCTTAAGCTGTCGGTTGCACCAACCTGGAAACAGCTCCTCGTCAGCTCATTTCCGTTCATGAGGGCAAAATATCGACATTTATGATTGGCAGTCAAGGAGATAAGAGAACGTATGTTAATTTTCTCTGGTAGCTTAAGGAGACCCAATTAGGTGCAGACAGTTGCAGGTAATTACTTGCTCGTTTGTATGCGGATGAAAATACACGCAGGGTCAAAGGTCACGACCTTATTACATGTCCTGACATAACCGCGAACGCCACATCCGTGTTTATAGGAAGACGAACTTCCCATCTGCTTCACCAAAATGACTTTGAATTTGGAAAATACAGAATGGGCTACGAGAGACAGTTAGGGGGCGCAAAAGGACGAAATGTAAGCTGAACTTATTGGTATAATAAAAAAAATTAAAAAAGATGACTTGAAGAATAACAAAAATAAGCTTGTATGAACTTTCCATTTCCGTCACCAAAATAAAATAATCTAACCCTTTATGACATTTCGATCAATATTTTGCACATAATTATGAGTAAAATATAGGATGAAATGTCACAAAGGGTTAATTATACCGTAGTTGAAGAAATGGTAATGGTAGATTATTGTATACATATTAATTTCAGAATTGATGGCTTCGATTTTGCAAAATATATAAAATGTGCTGCGAGAGACCGTTAGGGGAACTAAGACACGAAATTTGTGTTGAACTTATTAGTATAATTACAAAAAAAATAAAAAAGATGCCGCTAATAATAACGAAAATAAGTTTTTTTAACAAAATTATATCAATCCATATGTGCACAATTACACACAGTATTCATATTCACATTTCAACTCCACTTGTCTGATAGATTTACACATTTAGACATTTACACAAGAATGATACCTGCCCAAACTAACAAAATTTATCCTTTTTTATTTTTTCATTTTATTTTTCGTGTATTTTTTCTTGTTGTGTTTTACCTAAACTAATCTAACGATGTAATGTGTCAATATAATTTTCATATCATTAACTTCATTATTACTTTCACGAGCTAAGTCATCATTAATGACCAAATTTTAAGACAAAATCAAATTAATTTGGTTGATGATTACGTCATCGTTATAGGGTGCATAATTTGTGGTCCAATTTTGCAAAAAAATCGTTTAAGGCATTTTTTTTCTATCATTAACTTAATAATTAATTTTATGAGCCAAAATTCATTTTTTCTAGTCATATTCAAGGTAAAATTGAAAAAAATGAATTATTACGAAATTATTAGGAGAGTCGAAAAATGTGAAATTATGATATGGAGGAGGTGGGTACGGAAAAGGCAACAATTGATGACATAATATTTGAACGTCATTCAAACTCAACTATCCAGCCAAAATTTCCATTATTTCATACATGCACACACATGTTTATCATCCTGCTGCAATCTTACAATGTGTAGTGGTCGTTATAGACAGGTTTCACCGTGTTCGTGAACTAATTCATGCCACATACAAACATTAAAATCTGACTTCAGAGCTGACTGACCACTACCCATGCAGGTCATGACCGTTGATTTTTGTGCACCCCTACACCTTCCCACTAACCTTGGACGTCGTTTATGGATGACCCTTTAAGTGACCAATGCCCTTGACCCAAAGCCATAGGGAGTTGAAATAATTACCAGCACATTCACCAATCACGAAAACTCCATGACATAATTTGACTCCAGTTCTCTATGACGTCATCGTTACCAGCATGTGACCTGTCATGATCTACCTAGTGACGTCATAACAATGTGAATTTTTCTGATATGTCCAGTTGCACGAAACACCTCTAGCTCAGCAACTGACTACAGGAGACCTCATTTCTCTTTGTGAAAAGAAAAATTTCAATTGATTGCAGCAATTTTGTCGTAGAAACAGAAGACAATAGTCGTTAACGACTCAATGACCAGTGGTCAAGCACGCGAGCCTGTTGGTCAATCGATGCGAATCGATATACCCCGACTACCTGGAAACTGGTCATGGCGTGATCTTGGCAATTTTTTACCCCTTTTACCCTACTGGATATTGACAGCATTGAATTCCACCTTTGCTGGTTTCCTGCCCATGTGTCGATATACCTTTGGTCAAAGACGAGTTAAACGCTAGCAATTATAAAGGAAATAGGGTTAGTAGAACATGTATAATATACACGCATGCGTGCTCAGACATCTTATATGTGGGTCAGTCTTTCACTGGTTACAATGCCAGTGCTAATTAACGTCCTTTTCATTATTGGATTTTTTTACATCAACCTTAATTATCTTAAAACCGTTAATTATAATTCGTAGGGTTTCTCTGTAGCAAGCACAGATTACGAGAGTAAGGTTTCAATATGGCTGCTCGTTCTACATTCAAACCCAAATCATGGTGACTACTAATTTCTGAAAACGAAATTCCCTGACTTTTTCAGGTTTTCCAGGATCATATTCTAATATTTCCCAGTTCAAACAATATTTTAATGATTAAAAGTGTGCCACAATTCTACTGAAAACAATACAGTGCAGATAGCCAATTGCGAAATTTTTGAAAAACTAGATCTCAAATGGTATAATATGGTACAAATGGTTCAAATGATACAATAATAAAGTCATAGGCGAATTTTTTGAAAAGTTAAGTTAACATTATCAAACAAACGTATCCCAACGATTTATTTTACGAACATTTCTTTGAAAAACCTACCAGAAATAACGGATTTTAGGAATATTTCCTTTGAAAGTTTATTTTGGAAATAATAATAATAATGACAAAAAATTTAGGGATTTTTTACATAAACTTGATCACCAACAATGCAATTTTAAACCATTTTTAAAATTTCAGAAATATTAATTTGAGGGGAAGAAATTAACTCAGCGATTTTTATCATTATACCTTGGATATCTGCAATTTTTTGGGCTGTACTACGAAATGTGGCCAGTTCCTCCATAGGCACAACGTGAAAGTGGGCTTCTCCTAACGGCTCATAGGCTGGCAGTGACTGCCTGACGGTCAGGGGCAGCTAACTGAAAAGTTCGTTTTTGGGTTAGTTTAGGTCCCAAATCACTTCATCCTCACAATTGCAGGTGTAGGATGACAAGTGCAATGTTTTAAGCCAAACTTAAACCCCTTCAAATTACATTTAGTATGGTTTCTAGCTGGTGAGACATGAATTTAAACTATTTCACACAATTATTGCGCTCAACACAAACGGATCTTTTCCTCCAAATTGGGTAGGTTGATAATCTGTCGTCCAATTTACTGAAAATATGTCTAAGATTATTTACGTGCAGCAAACCAGTCAGAAAGATTTTCTGTCTGGAGTTCAATTTCATCGTTATCTATACGAGTATTAAAAGAACCCAGGCTAAATTGCTTTCTTGGCAAAACGTATTTGCCGACATAGAAGAAACATTTCGACATTACTTTTACTGGCAAATGCACTGTTATAAACAAATAGAGCTCTTGGAAATGCACGTAAACATTTCGAAGGAAATGCAGACAAACTCTTGATGAAAAATAAAATAACCCTAAAGGCGCAATGTTCTTGCTAGCATTGCATTCATATAAACTAACTTTAATGCAGGCAAAAAAACACATTTTATAAAACCACACATTTTAGTACAGGGTTCCCCCAAAGATGGACTTACCAACTTCCCTGACTTTTCCAAGGTTTAAAACAAACTTCCCTGACCACTGAAAGTGCATAATTATGCAGTTGGAAATATAAAGGAAAGCTAATTTTTTTCCTCAATACACATAAATAGAAGACAGAACAAAAATGTTCGATAGGAAACAACAAATTTAGATGTTTTTTTTTTAAAATTAACAATTTCAATATTAATTAAGTCACAGAACTGCTTGTCATATCTTGATTTTCGTTTAAATCAATAACTAGCTATGTAAAATGTCCCACTGATTTGTTGAAATTCCCTGAATTCTTCAAAGTAACTTTCCTAAGTTTTCCAGATTTTAAAATTTTACCTGAACACCTTGACCAACGAAACTGCATAATTATGCACATGGGGATGTAAGAAATGCCAATTTTATTGCTTAATGTACATAAACAGAAGACAGAACATCAATTTTCATTAGGAAACAACAAATTTAGATTAATTTTTTGAAATTAACAATTTTAATATTAATTTCTTCACAGAACTGCTTGATTTCCGTATAAATCAATAACTATCTATGTAAAATGTCTCATTGATTTGTTGAATTTCCATGCTTTAACAATTTTCCTGACATTTCCAAGACAATGAAATTTTTCTATAACGACCACTTATTAAATCTCTTGATTTTTGTGTTAATCAATAGTTATAAAAATGCATCATTGATGTGTTGAATTTGCCAGACTTCAAAGCAATCATTTGCGCAAAACCTACATTTTTTGCCTTTTTATTTTTAATTCGAGGCACGCTCGAGTTACTGCAAAAGTATCCGAGTTATATAATCTAGCATCAGTTTTTTTAGCTGCGGCATATTATATTACGTCGGAAAATTTTCAGTTTGGATCTTTTGTGTTGAAAATTAAACGAAGAAAAATGCGGCTGGTTTATTATTCTCGTAGCATTGTTATAATGCTCGTATATGTAAACAAATTGTCATCATTAGAGCGTCGAAATGTCTGAGAATTACGACAGATCCGCAGCCTATTATTACGAAAAGATGATGCATCATCTTGTGTTTTCAATTTTCGTACCAAGACAAAGGCTAATCAGTTACACAAAAAAGTTAAAAATTTGACTTGAAAGAAGGCATTTGGAGGCTATGCCACACGTCTAACATTATTATTTTCAAAAGTCACTGGGGTAAGGGACCATCCATAAAAGACTTTGTAATTGAATTTGATGAATTACCAGAATATCATTAGTATCTTAGTTTACAATCATTTTATCTAGTTTTCAAACAGAATGTCTGGCCAGAATATTGACCAGAATATCATCAATTTTTTCAGTTTTACAATCACTTTTCCCATGCAGTTTTCAGACAGAAAATTGACCAGAATATCATCACTTTTTCAGTTTACAATCACTTTTGCTCAGTTTTAAAACTGAAAATCTGGCCAGAATATTGACCAGAAAATAACCAATATCCCAGTTTACAATCACTTTACCCCAGTCTTCAAACATTATCTGACCAGAATATCACCAGTATCTCAGTTTACAATCACTTCTACCTAGTTTTCAAGCAAAATATCTGACCAAAATATCGACTACAATACCATCAGTTTTTTAGATTGCTATCAATTTTGCTCAGTTTTCAAGCAGAATATATGGCCAGAATTTGGAAATAGAATATCATCAGTTTTTCAGTCTTTTGTTCAGCTTTCAAAAAGAATATATGACCAGAATATTAACCAGAATATCATCAATATCTCATTTTACAATCACTTTTACCCAGTTTTCAAACAGAATATCTGACCAAAATTCTGACCACAAAATCATCATTTTTTGAGTTTACCATCACTTTTGCTTAGTTTTCAAACAGACTATCTGGCCAGAATATTGACAGAATATCATCAGAATCTCAGTTTACAATCACTTACCCATTTTCAAACAAAACATCTGACCAGAATATTGACCGAAATATTACCAGTTTTTCAGTTCACAATCAGTTTTACCCAGTTTTCACACACCGGAATATCATCAGTTTGTGAATAATTTTGCAGTTTTCAAACAGAATATATGAACAAATTATTGACCAGAATATCAGTTTGGTTTTCAGTTTACAATCACTTTTACCTAGATCTCAGTCAGTTATATCCCCAGACGCTTTTAAGGACTACCCTTTAACCAAAAATAAGCAAAATTGGAAAATTTTAAACAATTTGTTGTGAATGGAACGAAACTTAAAATAGATGAATTTTTCAAACCAGTATTGTTTTTTGTTTATTTGTAAAGTGTCTGATAAAAGAAAGCCGACTTGAATTGAATCGTGCAAATACTAAAACTGCCGCATTAGCGAAGACTCATTGCGGTATTTTTTTTCGGAAGTGACGTCATTCTGAGGCGTGATTAGCTATCTAAAGGGTTCGGTGGAAAATAATTACTCAGGAAATCAAAATGGGTCCCTCGTAGTATCGTTTCACTCTCGTAGTGAGCGCATTAAAGTGCACTCAAGACTCATTAGATGTCTATTAGAAGACTATGTTGCTTTGTTGCAAAGCCTGCTTTATTTTTAATAGTGTTTTTTTTCTAAATCTTTCTGAAAATGTGACCTAAGTCTCAACTTCAGTCTTCGTTATTCACCTGAATGGGATGAGCCTGACTCGGTTTAAGTATTCACTGCGTATACAAATGAAAACATTGTTCTCTGAGGCCAAATGTGATAAGAAGATTTTCGTCTAAGTTCTGGTTGTAACACCATTGCGAAAAGCTGGCTCATTTTACTTTCACAATCCGAAAAGTGAGCAAGATGTTACAGTACTGTATCTTAAACATACAAATTGTTCATAATCCCAGTAGGGACACAAATGTCATTAGCTTTCGTTGGTCTCTAATTAATGAAAAGCATATCATGCAACATCAAATTGCCAAAAATAAACCTTTCGTTTTTATATTTCTGTATTAATTTAAAGAGCTGAAAATATGCTACCATGCAAGTTAAATGAACACAAACATAGATTTCGTAATATGTGATTGTTAATGTCGTGTGTAATTATCAGTAACAACAATTTGAATTTAGTTTATATAAATACATGTATAAAATAATGTATTAAAATTTTTATCACCCTATTTTTATTTTTCTGCTTCCTAAATTCATCCTGTTTTCTTCATATAACCACATGGTATTAAATTACTGACAGTAGGGTACTGAGTTGAATTGAACATCAAATAATAAATTTGTAAATGTTTAACAATATGTTTAAACATATTTACAATGTGTTTGCTTCTTAAATTCATCTAATTCTGTTTATATAAATATCAAAGGTTCGTAATATAAGATAAAGCATTGTTGCATTTTCAAAAATATATTTTTTCTACATATTTATAATTTTTTTGCTTCTTAAATTATGTTTACACTGTTTGTAAGCATAAAACACGAATTTACATATTTTCAGAAATAACTTCTAGATATACTTAGAATTAGGTTTGTTTAAGAAGCAAATTCTATCTACGTAAACATCAACTAATGAGTTTATACATTTTTAAAACTTTTTTATGTATTAAAAATAGCTGCTTCTGAAATTTAAAATCATCTAAGTAAACGTACAAGTAGTAGGTCATCATTTGATAAACTCCCCCTTCTGTCTACATAAATATCAAATAATGCATTTGCACATTTTTAAACATTAGTTTTCCAATAAAATTATATTTCATTTCCTCCTTAACTTAATTCTGTCCACGTAAATATTAAGCAACGCATTTATATATTTTTAAAAATCTAGTATTTTTAATATGTAAAATACGCTTTCTTCAATTTAAACTTATCTAAGAGTATGTTCAAGTATTAAGTCATCATTTGCACAGCTCTATATGAATGTCTAACGGCCAGGGTTCATACAAAAATTTGCCACTCAATTTCCCTGATTTTCCCTGACCAAACCTAATTAAATTATTTACAACACTTTAATTACCTATCTTTTTGTATTTTTATGTACAACTGCAACACTTCTTGGCCACTTTCCTCTGCTTTCAAGTTAGCAGCTTTTCGGACCCTCTTTTTTATTCCATTATGTTAAAAAATTGAAATGAAATTTTTTTTGGAATGTTTTCCCTGAATTCCACCTGACTTTCTTTGACTCAATGGACCAAACGCCAACATTTTCCTGACTTAACCTAAGCACATTTCATTTCCTTGACGGTATGAGCCCTGTATGTACTGTTTAAGGATGTTGCATCATTTTCATGAATGCAATGTAATACAGTATACGAGCTCTTTCAGAGTACATAAATTAGTTGCAGAAATTCATCGCTGGATGTCGTTCCAAGTTTTATGGGACATCCAGTATGTCTCCCACCCAATATGTGTGCTTCAATCCGTTTTTACGAACGTTTCACAAACCCTGTTTTATTGGGTCATAGCAGTTTCGTACATTTCAAACAAGGTTTTGTCCTCAAATTGCGAATTCATCTGCATTATGTCATCGCTGCAGATATGTCCCAGATCTTTGCATAGATCAGGGCCAGATGAATATTTCATGATGAAATATTTCGTACGGCCGTTTGCCTTTGGGTTACTGAAATATGCACGAAGTAAACGCCCGATATATTTATTACTTGAAACAGAACAACTTTTCATGGAACTGTTCAGGGTGGAAACATACAGCAATACATTTAGGTTTGTCCTAGATGGACAGCAGAATAGAGCGTTTTCAAACATGGAAAAATGTAAGCAAATTCCTGCAAATTTATGTAAATTTGAAAGTGACGCTACTGTCCACAGGAAAAATACGGTACAAGCCCTGTTCCAAATGTGCACAAACTGGACATTTCAACCCTACTTGTCTAGTAAATAAAAATGACCTGCCCTATCTGTCTGAATTTTTTTTGTTTGTATTCTAGCCTGTTTAACCTAACTTAAACTAACTTATCCCAACGTGTCCTAACCTAACCAAGCGTATCCTAAGCTAAAAACAATTTTTTTGATTTAGCTGCCCCTAAACACAGGCTATTACTGCCATCCTACGAGCTGTTAGGAGAAGCCCACTTTCTGGTAGTGCCTATGCTGAAGCAGCAGTAGGGAATATACAGTAGAATGGCCAATTAATGTAAGCTTTCACGCGTATTTCGCTGCAAAATATTAAAAAAAAGGCAAAATTACAAAAAAAATGAGAAGTTGGCTTCTCCTAATGGCTCGTAGACTGGCAGTGATTGCCTATGTTCAGGGGCAGCAAAGTAAATAAATTACATTTTTAGGTCAGTTTAAGTTAGGATTGTTTGCGTTAAGTCAGAATAAATAAAAAAACCACAAAATCTACAAACAAAAGATATATTGGTTCCACAAGTACAGGAGTCATTTTCTACCAGAAACGAAGGTTTGAAATACATGTCGTGCACATTTGGAGCAGGGACTATACTGTTGAACATCCAAAACACAAAAGCACTCTCTCGTGCCAATTCCACATGAAAAACCATCCAATTTACGTCGATTGATTTTGCTGCCATGGTAAATTGGGTAATTGGGCACTGCACAAAAAATTGTGTATTTTTAGCCAAATAGTTATTGGCAAACATGTTCGTTTGTTCATCATGTTCGGCTTGTTTGACTTTTTAACTTGTTTAGCTTGTTCAGCTAAAAACGGTATATTGTGGATATATTATTTATCTGAGTATTGCATGAGTGGATTAGATACATGTAGGCCTACATGTATAATGATTTTTTTTGCAATAACAATTAAGGTTCATGACCCAAGGTTCATGAATCTGAAGCTTGTCCAGGTTATGACCAGTAAATCTGCACCTGGACATTAGATGTCCTAATGTCCAGATCACTAAATATCAATTTACAACTGCACGAATTTTAGCCAACCTCAGCAGCGCCATCTACCTGCTTCTCAGTACTCAAACCTAAGAAAACTGCTTCATGGCACCAGCCTGACATAAAATATACAAAAGTGTTATTTTTCATGAGATATTAAACAGGAACCTCGTCTATGCACTGTCTCTTCAAAGACTCAGGTTTATTTTTTAAAGTAGAAATATTCACTCAGTTAGCAACCATCTTTGTGACATGATAGTTAATTCAAAGCGTTGACCTTCCAGGATTGATTTGACTTTGAGAGGTCGTCAACGCCATTGGATACACTGCATGACTTCCCTGACTTTCCCTGACCAAATCAAATTAATTCCCCTGACTATCAAAAAATGTCACATGTAATTAAAATTAACTTTGTCTACAACACGACAATTAACTATTTTTTGACTTGCCAAATCTTAAATTAAATTTCCCTGACTTCTCCATATATTCCAGACATTTTTCGGAAAATATCCAGGCAATTTCAAGAAACGCTTTTTAATTATTTAATCCAAGCATATATAGCATATGGCGTAAATTTTAGAAATTATAGATCTGATCACGAAATGATGAAATTGGCTCACAATTTTGTAAGAACAAATAATATTAAAAATTAAGAATCTGTCGTAGGCTACATTTTTCAAAAATTACAACAAATATTGGATTTCTAGTGTATTAACATTAATAACGATGCGAACACTAGTGGTTGAAACCACTACATCTGAAACACTGCATTTTTGAGGACTTCTTCTTTGAAATAGCCTATTAAAAAATTCTTCATAGTGATGGCTACAACAAATTTTCGGATATTATGAATTTCCCTGACTTAATGGTAAAAGTGTTAACATTCCCTGCCTTTCCATGACGGTATGAATCCTGTAATGTCAATATGATTTATTTTCATATTGGCTCATGTCACATCACCTGTTTGCAATTTCTCAGCGTTTTCTTAAGTTAGAAAATATTCACGTTTTCTGTGACGTCACGACAGTACCCCCCTTCGATTTATAGAGTAAATACACATTTTCAACCAAAGACACGTGTGCCAGCTTATCGTCATCTTATAACGTTTACTTTGCCCTAATGATATCCAGGCTGAAAAGCTCGTTAGAGCATCACTAACAAGTAAGATGTTGTAAAGATTTGGCGTTTTCCGTTTTCAACATCTTTCGGTTTCTTTTCAACGTTTCTAATGCTCACCTGTTTCCCAGCAACACAAATGATGTTGCGAAGGAAAGTACATGCATGGAGATGCCATGTTCACGCATTTTAATAAAAACATACACTGCCTTTAGGCCTGCAGTACTTTGAGCACAAAAATAAGTTTCAGGTCCTTATAGGGTACGTTTAGATATTATGGCATCACCCCACCCCCATGTCAGCAATTGTCATTAGTTCCAAAACATGACATTTAATGGAAGGTTGAAGGTACCTAATCATGACTAAGGGAAGTGTGCTAGATTTACAAGCCCTAACGATGACTTGAATGTAAGTCTGGAAGATTGACAAGTCCTAACTACGACTTGAATGTACGGCAAGTCTGAAAGATTGCCAATACCTCCCACATGAAAAAGAAATGCATTTTAAATGCATTGTGAAATGTATTACAAATTACAAAATACGTTGCAAATTCATTGGTCGTTTTTTCGTAACACGAAATACATTTCAATAATGCATTTTACAATGCATTAGAACATACACAGACTTGCGTATGTCACACTGCTGTATTTGAAACTACATACTTACAAAAGTTGTGTGTTGCAATGAATTGATGTATTTTTTTAATTTTAAACTATTTAATTGCCAGCTCTAATTAATTTATTGAATATTTCAGATGTTTTTTTGGGATTTTTTTAAAACTCGAAATTATGAAATATATCGAGGCTTCTGACATTTAAAATGCATTCATCAATGCAAACAATTCATTACACTTTGCATTACACTACTTATTCTTAAATGCACACGAACTAATCTTAAATCACAGTGTGCATTACACGATGCATTTTACAACATACAAAATACATCGCAATATAAATTCCATAATGCATTACAAACAGCTTAAAAACTCATTTTAAAATGCTTAAAGGAAATGCATTTTGAAATATATTTGTCAATACAGCTTGGAATTAAATTTGTCCCAATCTGTCGACATTTTCAAATGTTTTTTTCCAATGCATGCCTTATAATGCATTTCTAAATGCATTACCATTATATGTGGGCTAACCATGACGTTAAATGGAGGGATGAAAACACCTGACCATGACGTTTAATGGTAGGTAGCAAAAATCCAACCGTGACATTTGATGGAACATTACAAATAACTAACCATGACATTAACTCGTCCATGTATGCAACTCAGAATAACGTAAACAGATGGTAACCCTCCATGGTTGTAGATATATGGGACATCCTGTGCTCTGCCTAAAACCACTGTATATTTATAACTAAATGTAATTACTTTGCATTATATTTCTTCACTGTACTTCAATATATTTCTGTATATCAAAAAACGATTGTTTTCACCCTCTTGACATCGTGCATTGCAGTACAAAAGCCCATTTCGACAGGATGTCGATATCGTTGAGGGGAAAATAAGTATTGTTGATCAGCTATACGTGTGCTAATTTTTTGGGAAGTTTCACTACAATTGCAATTAACAACGTGAGCCATTGTTAGAACATTTCAGTGAGTTCATCTTTGCATTACGTCTCTTAGTTCCTACCTTAAAATAGATCCTCACAATGTCGTAACATATTGGAAAACGAATAAAACAGCAATTTCTACACGAGGGTAATCCTAGTCTTGGTTTCATTATTCATAATACACTACTGTATGTCAGGTTAAGAGTAGACTTTTCACTCTCACCTCTATCGGAATCATAGAGCCTATTTACTACTTATCTTCTGCTACGTAAGAATATAGTTCCTCCTCAAATTGATTCAGTGTCAGAAATTTAAAAAAAAAATACTTATTGAAAACAACTGTAATACAGATTATTACATCCTCATATTGTCGTAACATATTGGACAACGAATAAAAAAGCTACATATACATTATTTTAACAAGAAGGTAATCCTAGTCTTGGTTTCGTTATTCACAATACACCATGTCAGGTTAAGAGTTGAGACTTTTCACTCTGCCCTCTATCGGCAACATAGAGCCTATTTACTACTTGCCAAATGCTGCGTAAGAATATAGTTCCTCCTCAAATTGCTTCAACGTCAGAAATTTAAAAAAAAATTCTCATTGAAAACAAATGAAACACAGATTATGTTTGTATTAATTCGGAAGATGTCGTTTTTAACAACAGTCAATAATAAACACAAATCTAACTATAACCTCGCTCTGTAACCTCAGTTGATAAAGTCTGAAAAAAGGCATTATTGGAGTCCGATAATCATCCGCAGCTAAAATTTTCATGGTTGCATAAATGTCTTCCCTAGCAAGCTCGGCTGATCGACTGACGTCATTCATAATTATCGAACCATATTAGACATGCAAATAACCGTCGTATTTTTACCGTGAATATAGGGTGCTTCATACATATACACCAGCGCATTAATGGTAAATATAGGTTTGCAAGCCTGAATAGATCAGAAATCTTCATTACCAAACATTGGTTGCCAAGCAAACGAATTTTCTGTACGAACTCGTATTTGGGGAATATTAAAAAGCATAAATTTGGACGTAATATATATAATACAATATGCAGTACACAACGTATCATGGTTGCGACTAATTTTTGGAATCGAAATTCCCTGAGTTTTTCAGGGTCATATTCTCATTTTCCCAGGTTCAGTCCATATTTACAGAGGATAAACTAAGTTTTGGCAAAGTATGAAAAATGTCGTTCACAAGATAAATAAAACGAGTAAATTGTAAAAGTACCTGTGTTATATTATGTGCATTACAATGGTTATGTAACAACAACAAAAACAGTTGGAAAATTAAGTCAGACTTTAAAAAAAAAAAAATAATGGCGATCTTAAAAATATTTAATAATACATTGCACAAGTATTAATGATCAATTTCATCAATGCAAACGCCACTCCAGAAATTTTTTTGAAAAACTAACAGAAATTATGGTTTTTCAGTATATCTCATTAAGATGTTTTTCAGAAATATTAATTTCGATGGGAATACTAAGTGCAATTTTTTCGCTAGATCATTAATACTAAGCTCATAGATTTTTCGTAACAAATAACCAAATTAAACAAAATATAATGTCGATACTCAAAAATTCGAAAAATTTGAAACAAATAGTAAGCCTAATAAATGTTCATTTCAAAGGATATTGTGAGAACAATTTAAAAGAAATCACCAATATTCTCACCAATCCAGGTTCCAGTTCAAATTCCCTGAGTTGTCCAGGTTTTCCAGACCGACTACAACATTAGTTTTAAACCATGTTTCATCAGTTTTGACATTAATTGTGTGACCGTAACCAACATCAAAATCTGATTTCGTGCGGGTGTAAACTTTTGATCATAATCAAATATTTAATCTGGGTTTAATGCATTGCCCCACTGGTCTGAATCAATGCTTTGTCTATCGTAAACAAGGGCGTGTACGTTCAAAACGCCTTTTTTGAGGCTTTTTACACAGTGATATTTAGTTTGGTCTCAACCTCGCCCAAATTGATTTCTACAAGGTGCACCAATTCTCTCATTGTCGTTAATATTATTTGTTCACAGATGGCCCATTTATATCAGAAGTATTTCATGGCCAACCCACATTAGCATATTGGATTTTATCTCGGAAAAAAACCTAATGAGAAAAAACAAAAAGGAAAAAACAAAAAGCTATAAGCCATTTTCATCCACTTACATACAGAGTGTCACGTCGTTTATGTAGTTTTTGAGGCGTTGCCATGGAGATACCACAATCGATAAATCGTACCAAGATCACAGCTGGTAACGTTGATCAACCATGGGTCGAACTCACCAACCATATCCCGATTTAACACGTTTTAATTCCGATATCGAAACTTTACTCCTTACCTACAATAAAGAGAAAAAAAACTGGTTTATTTCGCAGAAAACCAATATTTCGTTATACACAACATAGGCAAGCAGCAATATTTTTTTTCAATAAATTATTTATCTCCTCGCCTGCGCTCTATAGATAACCAATGCTATCGATTAGAAACACCTGCCAATCTCGTTGAAAACACCCACCCCCACCCATACACATCCAAAGCATTTCAATTTATCGTACATGTATACTCTAAGCCGAACAAATGCATTCGATGCAAGTTTAATTCATGTGATTTCCATTGTTAGTGTTTGTTTGAGAAGCAGAATTCAACTACATGCATAAAAATCTATTTCATCAAAGTGCCATAAAGCAATAAATGCTGTCATGGCGTCTGTCTATCGTACAGGGCGTGCAAACGGTCTCCTGCAGTCGATAACCATTAGGGGGCGTGTAAATTCAAAAATTGAAAACAAGGAAAATGTGTGGAAACAAGGAAAATTCAATGACTTTCTTTATGAATGGCCCCTATCAACGTCCAAGGTTGGAGGAGTGTAGGGATTAACAAAAATCGGACAATCATGGACAGGTCAAGAGAATGATGTAAATGGGTCTGAGAAGACAAGAAGATTTATGCAATTGGAAAACGATAAAAAGCTTACTGTGTACTATCATCCAATTTTTTTTATGAAAAAACTCAACTGAACATATCCACCAACTAGAATTTTCGCATATGCATGTATTTGCATTTCTGAAATTATTTCTTTTCCGAATTTAAAACTACGGCCCAAAACAGAACATATTCACCATACATATAAATTTACAGAAAATAAACGTTTTTCAGTAAATTTATTTACACGTTTTTTTCTGAAAATTTATTTAAACGTTCATCATAAAACTCACTGTAGCCTATTAGAACATCAGAAATAACATTTCTGATAACAAACAAGCATAACAAAAACGCACTATAATAACAAAATAATGAACGTAAAATACCAAGTCTCACATTATAATGAATTAGGACTTTCATTTATTTTTGCATTTCTGATATTATATAATGAATTACTGATTTAAGGCACTGCACTTGGAACACGATAATTATGTTAACTGTATATTATAATCCACTCTTTTATGAAAAAACGAAACTGAACTCTACATGTACCTTCAGATAGTTACAGAAAACAGTTGACGTTTTCCTGTAAATTTATTTAAAAAAATTTCAGATTCCTCAAGGGAGCAAACCTGTGAAAATGTACTACAAAATTATTGCCGACAGCTTTAGAACTTCATAAATGACATATTTAACACTGACATGAATTATTTTCACTAAGAAACTTCAAATTAATGGAAGTATCTTTCATTTTGTCCAACAAAAAGTAGACATTTTGATTGACGTCGTTTATGTACAGTCCCTTGTGGGATTTCACAGACCTTGTGTGTTTTATGTCGTCAAACGCCACAGTTAATAATAGCTAGTGCATTTGTGAAGGGAAATAAAAAGGTTACACATAAAAAATACTGATGTGTCAGTACTCAGGGTCATAAAATGTCATCTTAGAGTATCCCAGGCGGCTCCATATCGAGAAATATTTACGTAAAAACCGTGCGAATTTAGCAGCCAGTAAATGACGTTAGAAATCTAACTGATTAAAGTGTTGTATCAAGCTACATTTAAATAAATCATTTTTAAAAGCAGCCTACATAAAAAATTAGCATTAACTCCACATGACACTGACTTGACAAAATCATTTCAATCACGAAAGTAAAAATTTCAATAAGTTTTATCGATTAATGCCTGGGTTAATTAATTTAATGAAGAAGAGTTTGGTGCAACGAGTTGAAGTTTGTAATTATGTCGCCCAGCAGGCGCTGAAACGCAATAAATATAAGTCAATTTTAGCATAATGCTAATTTGGAACAGGGAAACCAACCATTTATATTAAAAGTTGACAGATTGCGAATGTTATCTGTGGGTGATTCACCAGAGAAGCAGAAACACGATAAGCCAATCTATTAATTAAAATCGTCCAGACGTTGAAAGAAATAGCATTTGTGCTGGCTTTTGCCAATTACAGATAATTCATTCAAAATTCAATTCACAGGAATTAAGTTTCAGCTCCAGGTCCCTAATGTAGACATCTGTTTATTAAATTGTCTTTCTTTACAAATTGCTCCCAGTGCTTCCTAAATTTCGTGCATCTGATCTTAAAAATGGTTCCCCCAATAGCAGTAAATTAAGATGAAATTCGAAGATAAATAGACGTTAAATAGATGCATTTATAGGCAGCTATTCAAAAATCAATGCAACACAAGTTGCGTAAGTATCTGTACGTTTGATATTTGGAAAAGCTTCGAGACAAATGAAGTTATCAGATTTCTCTGAATCTTTTCAACTTGTTTCATTCTGCTAAGAACTTTGTTCATTCTCATATGTAAACGTAGCATGTAGAAGACAAGTTTTTAACGTTTTCAACATATTTTCCAAACATGTTTTCCAAATAATAAACGTTATCGAATTTTTTCCAGCTAGGTTGTTTTAATAAATAACCTAGTAATTGTATTTATTCTCGTACAAATGTCTATGGGATTAGTACAAATGTATCAATTTAACCATAACTAATGGTGCACATGTATAGTATTTTTAAATTAAGTGGGTATAGCTGTAATTATGTATCGTATGTACATGTATTTGTACATGACATGGCTTTAACAATTCGTTTTTAAACTTCTAATGAATGTTATGCACTTCAGCACTCATCAAGGTTAACCTTAGGTTTGGTAACTAATATCTATGTACAGGTACAGTTGCGGAATTACAGGTTAATAATAGGTTAGATAACCTGGGTTAATCATAATCACCAGTTAACCTGAGGATAACCAGGTTTATGTTGCACCCTTTTACAATAAGGATTTTTAAAACATGGTTAGTGAACCTGTAGATAACCTGTTGCAGCTAGGAATTCTGGGAATGTTGCATTGAAACCAAAATGGCTGCCACATGACATTCACATTCCCTTGGTACAATTCAATTCAATTCAACCCAGTACCCTACCGTCAGTAATTTAATACCATGTGGTAGGGGGTGTAGTCCATCAACCCAAATTAAGATTCGGTGGGTACCACCGAGACGTCATTGTCAAATTGAATTTCTTGAAGCTTAAGGTTATTCTTTGGAAGAGAATTCCAACGTCGAATGGCATGCAGAAAGTAAGACCAATAGTAAGAATCCGTATGGGCATGCAATT
>JAQGAF010003012.1:0-19481 GCA_034687865.1 Kryphioiulus occultus
ACTGATTTACTTTGGGAATCGAAAATCAATCGGTATTTCAATATGGGACAACCTGCATTTTACAACTGATTCTCTTACCTGAACGCGTCCCAAGCGTCGTCAGTGGAATTTACTGATTAATACTAGAATTCAAACAATTTCATGAGTGACTATTTACACGTAGTATTAGTAGTAAAATACCAAAATTTGAAAAAAAAAATCAATTGAAAAAGTTAAATTAAAATACTTTGTACTCGAGTAAAATCGTTGGCAATATTGTCAGTTTTCAACCATTTCAAGGGGCCTCAACACTTTCTAGGTCATATACAGTAATGCTAGAATTTCAAGCTATTTCATGATGGCCTCAGCATCATGTAAAGAGCAAAAAACTGGATATATTTAGTTACCTTTTAGTTTTCACTCATTTATCGACCATTCTACGAGTAGAAAGAGCAAAAAATGGATTAATTTGGGAACGTGTCTGATTTTTCCCAAAATAAAGCAACCAATTGGGAATGTTCCAAATAAATGTAAGAAAATTTAATACCAGTGGAAAGAGCACTTGCTGACATCGCGATGCGTTTTACGCGCTTGAACGAAAAAAAAGCGAGAAAATACAACATCACTTACCTATATCTATCCTCCGACTGTCATTCTATAGTCTTCCCCAGCTGCATGACATGCGCGTCATCGTTGGTGAAGCAGTTGTCAGCTGACCACCCTCGAGGTCGGTGATCAACTGATTAATTTAAATGAATTCAATTTAAAAAAAATTAGGAACTGCAGGGAATGTAAAAGTAAATTCAGTGTCCCTTCAGTGTTCAGTGTGATCACTACCATTTTTGTCATGACATTACATTGATCCTCTAATTTTCAAGCCAGTTCGAAGCCCAATTTAACTCAAAACCTGAACAACCAATCGAATTTTAAGTACAGTTTGAGTATTTTTGATAATATTTATAAATAAAGGCTTTCGATACATAAATCATACCCCACTATATATTAAACCACATTTTTGTGAAGGTTAAGCAACATTTTCACGAGAAATATGCCTGCATTATTTTTACATGTTACACAAAGCCTTACATTTATAATCGCTTTCAGGCCAAGTCACGATTATAGTGTTATGTGATCCTCGAAATTTGCTTCAATTATTTGTATTGTTAAAACATTGTTGCCAAGACTGAACATTTTTGTAATAGTTTATGCAAGTCATTCAACAATTTCTATTGATTTAACATTAGTTAGATTTGCTTATTTTCTCCTGGCAAAGCGGGCAACTGAAAAGTTCACCTGAAAATATACTAAATATTAAAAAGGATCTTTTTTAGGTTTCCAGCGTCGCCAGATAGCTGCAGGCATACTGATTCAGCATTCACTGCCCCTGTAATTGGGCCATCCATATCTCAACAAAAGCAAACATATGTTGCCGCCTTTCAGAGGACAACACATTCGTTTGATTGGCCAGTTGGATTGCAAATTAAGCCATATCCTTAAAACAGCGTTGTTTAAGAGTTTAGGACATGTGATCACTCTACTAAACACTATTATTTAATATACATTAATGTTAAAAATTATAAAATTCAAATGTAAGAGTAATCAAGTTAAATCAAACTGAGTCAAGGAAAGAGAAGTTAAAAATCCAAAATATCAATAGTCTACATTGTATTAGTAATGTTCTTCATAATAGCATCCTTTGTTCAGTGTTATTATGTCATCATCATACCTGATTTTGAAATGACATGATGACTTATTTTTGATGACATTCATGATGACATTTATTTTTGGTACTGGTATAACACAGAAGCGTCATTTTCAGCATATAGTTCCGCATGAGTTAGACGTTTGGAGACACTAACCTAGCCTAGATTAACGTAAAAATGTAAATTCTGATTTAGCTGCCCCTAAGCGCCAGGCAATCACTGCCAGCCTAGGAGAAGCCCAATTCCTCGCGTCCATAGCGGAGCAAGGAAGCAGCAGGGCATATGCCTAGGAATTTCATTGCTTTTGGTTTTCTATACGTAATTTTTTGGAACAACATCAAAATTCGTATCTTGTTGATTTCGCTATCTACAAGGCGAACAAAACGTTTTCTGGAGCAGACTTTCAGGGTGAAATCTTGATTTTAGGCACCTTATAATTTACCTTCGTTAAATCACAATATGAGCCATGTGGTGCAAAATCTCACAAATTCTGTAAAACTTATAAAAAAGCCGAAATATTTCAACTTTTCGCACACCCTTAGCTGGAAAGAATGCACTTGCAGAGCACACCACAGTCTCGAGCATTTGAAATTTCGAGACATTCGATATTTGTCCTCAACTATACGTTCGCTAGTAAAATTAACTTCTAACCTTGGCCTACAGTTGTACAAGATTTCCGATGTAGGATATGGCATTGCTCTAAATTAGTGCGAATTATTCGGCGCTGTATCAGCGATATCTGCTACAATATCGATTAGTGATAAAAACAATCCTGGTTGGGTTTGTTCTATTTCCTCTACACCAAAGCCCTTATCGCATGGGAAATTAGCACCGATATCGTCGACAACCCCATGTTCAGATAAACTGCAATTCATTTCAACTCCAGCGTTCGTGGGTGCGACATCGTGGATTACTCGGTTGAAAAAGTCGGAAAGCAGGACCGCAGACACCGCCCATAGACCAGGAAATGAGTGACATTGCAAAACACAAGGTTGGTGCCTACAGTGTGTGTCAACCAAAGTCGTGACACTCGAACCCTAGTTTGTAACTAAATCTATATAAATATTGGAACCCGACTTTTGAATGACCCTGCGCTCGAACTCTTTTGCCGTTTTCTGATAGGTTGAATTGCACGTTCACGTGGATGGAGCAGTCAGAGCATCTACCATTTGGGAACTCTCAAAGTATGATAAATGCATATTAATGATACAGTGAAACTTCGATTATCCCGCACTCGTTTAGCCGTCAGTTTCTGTTACCTGTCAGCATGTCAAGACCCAAGAAACCCAACAAATAATATTTTTTAAAGAAAACCAAAGTATTTTCCTATAAAAGAATTAAAAAATTATGGCGTACACAGAGTGGTTACCACAACTGTCTGAGCATTCAGAAAGTTCTAAAACAACAGAAGCTGACAAGACTTAAAAAATAAACACAGATATGCACATACAATAGGGGGCGTCAATCATAAAAAATAACTAATTGAAATTGACTAATTGATGTGCGCATTAGTATTTCAGGTTTTGATAGCTATATGAACACGCACACGTTAATTAGTCAATCTCAATTACAGTTTTTTTTAGGATTGACATCCCCTACTGTACATTTATTTGTTACGTAATCTGTCTAATCGTATATCCGCCTCACCTGAAGTCCTGTCCCTTGGCGGATAATTGAAGTTTCACTGTACAATCAAGTGATCAAGTTTGATCGTATCAAACGAGCATCTCTCGTAGTTTTGTTTTGGATTTTCTGGCTGCGAAATGTTTCCGCCTTCCGCCGCTAGAGGGCGAAGAATTGAAAGATGTCATTTTACGACGCAGCGCCCTCCAGCGTAGGAAGGCGGTAACATCTCACAGCTGTAAAATTACAAGCAACCACCACGAAAAATTCAGAAATGTTGAAGCACTAGATTAGGTTGATTCAATTCAATGCAGAATCCCTATGGGGAACATATTGAGACCTACTAGACGGAAAATAAAACTTGGGAAAATCCTCTTGTATCTGCACATTAACTGATTATACAGCATGTTGAATGAAAATCTCTCAGTGATTTACTGAAACCGCTGCAATCATTTATTGACACCCTGTATTTAAGATTTCTTGCGCTACATAATTCTTAAAAAAAAACACTTCGCATCCAGCAAAGACATTCCATTAATTTTAGGAAGCTTCTTTCTACAGAAAGCACACGGTGATATTTAATTTTAATTTGGTATCATTCGTTTAGGCAATATGGCACTCGATGCTTTAGGTATGCTAGGCATGAACTTAATAAACATTTGTATTCAAACTGATCATTGTTTTCGCTTATCATCGAAACGATCGGCAAAGTTAGTTTTTTATTTTGCACTAAGTCGCTTCACTGTTCCAGAAAATAAGGTTTCCCCCTCCATTTAAAATTCTTAACATTCAAGGTCAGATGCACGTATCAGCTATAACAAATATTTTTTTAAATTTCCGTTTTTTTATTATACGTGAAACCGTTGTCATGGTGTAACCTGGATAAGTGACATGAATTTATTTCCAGGAAAAAAGGACTAAAACTACCAGGTGATGGCTCTTTGAAGGCATTAGAAGAGGAGCTTGTTGTTACAAATCCTTGTAAAAATCTGGCCGACTTTTTATCTAAATTTCAATGGATTGCACCCGCAATAAGGTACGACTACCAAAAAACCACCTATAATACTTTCTACAAAATAGACCCAGGCTTCCCAAACCCGAGGAAATTTTCCAAAATTGGGTAAAAGTACTCTCAAGAAAGTGTACACCGTTGTTCTAAAACCATCTAACAAGTATTTATTGGCTGCTTAATAAATACATGTACTCATTCGTTTGTTTATTAGATTCAATCATTTTTGGTGAGAATATTATTAACAGTTTACCTACATTGATTAAAAAGGACTTTCTGATAAGCGCTTTTCGGGTAATGAAGGAAAAGGTTTGGACAGCAACAAAAATCCTAGTATCAACTATATTCAGTAGAACCTCTGTGAGTGGACCACCCAAGGGACTGTCGTAAACTGGTCAACATCAATTCCGAGAACTGCATGTACTTGTATTTTACAGTAATCCCTCATCATTCATGAATAATCTTATTAAAATGAAGAGTAGTACCGGTACTGGACTTTTAACGCTATAATGTAACACTAATGTACAGAGTACAGGATAAGTTTTGCAAGTTGACAAATTTAATTATCCATGACTTTACATGTTGAGACCATGCTGGTCAACATGCTGAACTATGACACACAATAGTTCAAGTGGTCAACATACAACATACCGACATGCAGGTGATCAGCATGTAGATGTCACCTTCTATTGAGCTAATGTGGTGACCGTCCGGTCAGTTAAAATGTGGTCAAGATGGGGGTTGGTCAGCTTTGCAGGTTCTACTGTATATGATGCCTCTTGCAAAACAGAACCAATTGCGATATCCAACATGCTCTGAAATGGCATAAAATGTATTTTTCGAGAGGATCTTCTGCAATCTAATTTCGTCTACATATATGGCAAAAACTAGCATGTTTGTCATTACAGTGGTGACCTAGACGCTATCGAGCGGATCGCCTACGAGCTATGCGAGGATAAAGCAAAAGATGGAGTTGTATATTTTGAAATGAGGGGCAGTCCTCATTTGTGTATTCCGGAAGGCTCAAAAGTAACTCCACGAGAGGTGCTGAAGAGCTACCTGAAAGGGGCCCAAAGAGGAGAAAAGGACTTTGGAGTGAAAGCCAGGTTTATTGTCTGCTGTATGAGAGGCTTGCCAGGTAAGGAGTAAAGGATTTGTGCCTGACCCCAAGCGAAATTGCCATGAAAATAAAATGAAAAATTCAAAACCGGAAAAAAAATTCGATTCCCTTCAATTCTGTTCTTTCTGGGAAAATTCTACCGCAGTGTGTTGCAGCTATAGACAACAGCATTAGCTGATGTACAAAATTAACTATTCTGAGTCTGGAAGTTCAGATTTGGAATGGATTGGTGGAGATGTGTAAACCAAAAACAGTCATCAGTAACATATTGAAGAATCAATAACAAATGGTACACCAGGTCATGCATAACCTACAAGTTACATATCAAATCCACGGGTGAAAATAAAATTCTTGTACAAATGTGCTACGTAACACTAGGGGTGAGTAGTCTACAAAGTGTTACAGGGGTGGGTGGGTCTCTAAAAAAGGGCAAAAATTTGGTTACGTAATATATGCACGGCCCCTGTCTATAATTATCTATATTTTAGCTACAATGTCATTACATAATTTTTATAAAAAACTGATCTGCATCCCAACATAAGCAAAAACATCTTATTTGAAAAATACCACACGCTTTAGCATTATTTGCCTCCAAAAGTATGTTTATTTAGAAAATAATTCGTATTTAAAAGTCGAGTGTAAAATTGACCACATTTCGAATTTCATAGTGCTATTTTTAAGATGTAAATAATAAAATTTGGAACTTGCCCAATAACGTACAGGACACGTTGGTACTGCATGTAAAGGATTAATTAATTAAATTAATCGGAGTCAGATTTTTAGCATAATTATTAAAATTAGCGTTCTTAATGGAGTTCTCAATAAATTAAAGGTAATTTTCCCCTTTCTTTGCTCAGTAGTGGTCATCAATTCCCCAGTCCTCAGCTTAAACGTAACTCAATGTTTCAAAATTTCATGAAATTTCGAATAGAGAACAAAACGTTTTCGGTCCCCAACTTGTGGTCTTAAGAAGCATCGCATTTTAGCATCTTTTATCGCATCTTACTGGGGAGAAATCAAGCAACCCCTCACTTTACCCATTTTTTAGCTCTAACAAGAACGTTCTAAAAGTCGAACCTTCTCTACATTCCAGACACAGCTCGTGAGGTGGTGGACATGTGTGAGGAGTTTCGAAATGATGGCGTTGTTGGAATTGACGTTGCTGGAGATGAGGCAATGGACGTTGATGAATCAGGGGAAGAGCACTTCCACCCAGCCATAATAGACGCTTTTGAGGTTAGGATATCAGAAATACATGTAGTTGCTTGTCATTAAAAGCATTTGCAAGTGATGGCATATTGATAAGATGTGACTGCTGCAATCGCTCACAGGAAGCTCATCGGCAGGGAATTCATCGTACGGTACATGCTGGAGAGGATGGACCAGCCAATGGTGTGCTAAAGGTACGCCTTAAGATTTGCAGTATTTCAAAAAAAAAAAATCTGCTATTGATTTGTGTTGATTCTTACATAGGCAATAGAGCAACTGAAAGCAGAACGGATTGGGCATGGCTATCACGTGCACGACGACCCCAACGTGTTCTCCAAAGCTAAAACCGCTGGAATTCACTTCGAAACTTGTCCCATTTCGAGCATCATGACTGGGGCCGTTAAAAAGTTTGATAAACATCCCATTGTAAAGTAAACAACCTTTACAAAAATGTTATGATGGCATTAGACCATGCTAATTATTTGACATTGAACGATTAACAAATTCTTGTTTTTTTATAGGTTTGCTGAGGCGAACGCAAATTTTTCGGTAAATACGGACGATCCTACGATTACGAATGGCACGTTAACTGAAGAGTACAAATTGCTGATTAAATGGGGTGCAACAGCAGAACAAATCAAACAAGCGGTGGGTGCTGCCATAAACCACGAGATGATATGACATTTTTTAGTTCTTATCTAATCCCTCTTAATGACGTTTGCGCAGAATATAAACGCCATAAAAGCTGCATTTATTTCGCAAGAAGAAAAAGACGAAATAATCAAAACATTGGCCAAGAACTAACCTGACGATGTGCAACAGCGACATTAAATGGAACCTGACGAAAGTTGAACTGTCGAACTTGGAAGAATGGAAATTGATTCAGTCTTGGTTGATCGACAGTGACTTGTGAACTTGAAGTGGCCTTATGTATCACAATTGTTGATCATTTTTAGAAGCTTCCGTCTTATCTACGGTTTTAATAAATTCCAGTATTTATAATATGCAAATCCTGCACAACTTTGAGCAGCCTGGTTCTATGTTGCATGGCGATGGAACGGAGACTTCTCGGGGACGTGAGTGACATGCTCGCATGGACGGAGTTCCTTAGCCGAAATGCTATCAATTTCAAGTGATAGATTCGATTTAGGACAATTCAAAGTTTATCTTTATGAAAACGAACCAAAAGGTCAAATCGAACTTTGCATAGCTATTAGGGCGATATTTTGAATTTAAAATCAGGCTTTATTGTCTTTACTCAATTTAGCCTTGAACTCTCAAACTTAAAATACAGGTAGAGGGTGGGCCAAAGAAGCGAGAATATTAAAAGGTCGAAATAAAAACTTAAAACCTTTGAATAATTATATCACACTGAAGAATATTATACGCCATTTCCGAATTACCTCATCACTAGGGGTGGGGATAAAAAATTGTTTGATCTCAGATACTCAAAGATCGAACCGAAATCTCCATTCATTTCAATGGAAAATACCATTCGTTTGTATCAAATCGTCGAATTCAAATCCCAATGAAATGAATGGAGACTATGTTAAACATAGATTCTATAACGTATAACATTGTGGACAATTATCTTTATTCAGTAACTTGTAAAGGAATTCGAAACGTTTGTCTGCTATGTTGCCAGTGACGTCATCATGTCATGCAATGATGAAGCATGTGGCACAGGTAACATATCAAACAAAATTTCTCGTTTTCGTTTACAGGTTATAAGGTAATCTGCACAGTGTTTTATAAATTCATGGGCGTCCGCAGAGGCGTGCAAAAGCGGCACTGGAAAAATGTGCCCCTCCCTGGCAAAAATCCTGCAGGTGCCCATGTATAAGTTATACTGTAAAATCGATGCATACACTATAGTCTCTATTCTTTCCAGTGGGATTCGAATTCCTTCTTTTGACACAAGCGAATCGAATTTTTAAATTGAAGTGAATCGAGATATCGATTCGATCTTGGAATACCTGATACAAGCCAATTTGTGATTCCCATCTCTAGTTTTAAGGTACATGCAATTCGTAAATGGCATATAATATTCTTCGATATGATATAGTTAAAAATAATTATACAGATATTTAAAGTTTTTATTTTGACCTTTTAAATATTCCCGTTTCTTTGGCCTACCCTATATATACTGTAAACACATGTCGCGCGTGAATTACCAGTTTTAAAGTGACAACTTGATGAAACTTCCTATGTTTGGTTTTAATGACTCAAAAGTAAGCAATATTTCGTTTTATTCATGTTATCAAATTAGGCTTTAATCAGATCCATTCAAAAATAGAGATACAAGCTAAACTTTAAAAAATGTCAAGAAATATGCCAATGATGCAACATTCATTCATTAGTTTCGTCTCATTTATGAAACCAAAATAAACAGAATGTGTAAAGAATCTCATTCTGCTAAGTAATTAGGTAGTTTCGACTAATTAACTATGAAATGCTGCAACATGGTTAAATAAATTGCGCATCTGATCTCATTGATCTCACCGGTATTAGGTCATATTTTAACAGGTTGCTAGAATGCGAACTCCACGTAAGCTATGCTAAAATCACATGCTCGAATTAAACTCAATATGCTAAAACTGCAATCAGGATAACAATGTTGGCATACAAAAATTAAAGGTCCTCACCATGAGTATGATAACATTATGATAGGAAGAATTCCTCGTCAAGTTCTGTGAGAGAGGGCCGTCCCATGGACCGTGATTTGGACAAGTCGGAAGGGAAAGTCACAGAATGGACAGCTCTACATTTAATACAAAAATATTATCAGTTATTATTATAAGGAGTTTTTCCTATTTATATTGCGAGACGATGTGGAAGGGGGCTATCCATAAATTACATTAAATCACAAATCCTCGTCATGATTCTCACTCAGAGATCATGTGCTCCAAAATAAAAATACTTGCTTGCTTGAACTTACCTCAAGGGACTGGAGTTGGATTTTGGCGTTTCATTGTGGGATGGCCAAAAGATATGACGATCGGAATATGCGAATGTTTCATCTCCCAAAAGCTGCTTGGCCCAAATCTCAGTGTTATACGAAGGACCTGAACCCCCTAGTTCAGCTGGAAGAATTTCCTTGGCGATGTGATGATGGAGAGTTGTTAAATTGTTTCCATGAAGGTAGATCTAAAAATGCAGAAAAAAAACCACTCCTGTCTAACAATTATGAATAGGCAATCTAATTTGCATGCATGCTAATTTTGCAATTAAATTCAAATATTAAAAACAGCTAGCATAAAACGGTCTCGTGTTTCGCACTGAAATTTTTGTGTAATATTAACGCAAAATTGTATATTGAAGTTTTCATTCCAAATTAACCCTTTACAATTTCCATTCAAATTCCCCATCAAATCTTTTTAAAGTGTTTCATATCTTCTAATATTTTTGGCCCAAACAGTCATTGCAAGGTCATTGAAGCCTTAAGGCCTTGTTTCAAACCATCTTTTGAATTCCATGTTGGTGTATTAAAGTCCATGCAACTGAATTTCGCTTACCTTGTCTTTTGTTTTTTCTTTAAGAAATGATTTGATGAGGGTCAAAGCAGCCTCGATGTACCAAGGTTGATTAACAAAATGAATTCCAGCAAAGCGCCCGGGAAAGCAATCCTGCAAATTCAACAATTCTAATTCAGTTTTAGCTGAACGGGAAGAAAGTATGCGAACTTATAAGGGAATGACGATGAGAAAGTTGAGCCTTGTTGGTACATTCTTGCAAGATCGCTGCAATTTTCAATATAAAAACTGTTGATGTAGAGGAAAAATTGAAGTCTAATTGCTAAAATGGCTTACAGTTTCATTATTAAGACTGCAATTAATTACTCCACGGATCAATAATTTCTTTAGTAGATTAGTTCTAACCATTCTAAACGAGAGAACTTCGAACAAATTTAGCATAGTAAGTTAATAAACGCCAAACCGGATCCTGGATAAGAAACATGATACAATTCCTCAATTAATTTCAATTAAATTTTCACGATTCTGTTTTTAACATTCCAAGATGTTACGTTTTCTCATTTCTTATTTCTTTTTTCATGGAACAAAAAAATTCAATTTTTTCACATTTTTGTTTAAATTTTTTTCCGCTAATTTTAGTTAAAAATCCATCTCCGTATTGAGCTCCAGTTTACCATTGCTTCACTCTGATTTTGGCTGTTTATTTCATTTTAATTAATCCCTTGTTATGATGGACGATATTAATGAACTGGTTAAAACTATGGAATTTACATCCTGGAATTTATTTCATCAAATAATTAAACAGTAAATTTTTTAATAAGTAAAAAGTAATAATTAAAATTAAATTAGTGGCAATTAAATACACCACATTTACTACATCCTTTAATAAATTTGGGCCTGTTTTACACACTTTCTTCCGTTTTACAATCGGGGGTGTCAAACCAAAAAAATAATTGTAATTGAAATTGACTAATTGGTGTGCGCATCCGCAAATGACTACCAAAACCGGTTTTTCGGGATGTGTTGGCAATATGCACACGCGCACGTCAATTAGTCAATTTCAATTACAATTATTTTTTTAGGATTGACACTCCCTAATATCAATAGCCAATAATGAATGCAAGGCCATATGCAAATCAGACAACTATAACTGAAGCAATGGTCATTTTTGTAATGGTCTATAGCTATGATGTACTTTGGGACAAAGCAAAATAGGGAACCTTTAGTTTTAAGTTCACCAACCTGCAATCCTTCGATAATGAGTCTCAGAAGCTTGGGTTGCAACAAGGAAGACTGACGAAACGTGAATCCACTCCAGTCAACAATTAACAAAAACCCATGAATCTGGGTGACCTCATCATCCACCAAGTTTTCGAGGGTCAACAATAGGGCCCGGTAGATGGCCAGCAAGCCGTATCGACAGTGGTCCCAATGGGCCGTAAAAAACAAAAGCACACGATGACCTTGCTGATCGGGAGAGGCAAGGACACCGGGGAAGCCATCCAAAAGGGCCTGTTTGATCCCAGACTCAGAGGCAGTGAAATCAGAGAAAAGTTCTTCGTTGATTTTGCGATACTCGAAGTAACGACAATAGAGCTGAAAAGCCAGGCGGACGTCGAATTTACGTGCCCTCAGGAAGCGCAAGATGAAAGCGTCGTCAACTCGAAGAAATTCTACGAAAAGTTGAGAAAAAACAAAAACTGAATCCTTAGTTTTTGATTTCAAAACTTACCCGTATAGCTAGCTATTTTGAAAATCCGCCAACTTAGAGATTGTAACCACATATAATTTTTTTTTGGAAATGATTACAACAATGTAACTGTCTTTAATCCGTCAATATTTAGAAAATAAACTTACAGATATTCAGTAGCATTTATTAAAAATTATGGCAAACATTTACGCAGTTACAATGTTCCAACTACATTCAGTCAACTATATATACCAGAGTATCTCTTCTCTGTGAAATCTCAAAGTGAACTAATAAAGAATTAAAATCTTACTTCATTGAGACTCAATAAAGTATATTAAGGACATAAGCTTATATACGATCGGGTTAATGCTAATATTGCGTTGTAAATATGAGGTATGAATAATCTTATTGTGCTGTTTAATGACTTATCTAGGAATATTATTATTACGCTTGTTTTTATGAATGTTATGTATGAATACTGCTTTTATGCTTTGTTTATGAAAAACGCTTAACTGTTTAAACGCTAAATGTATATGGGTTTATGAAGTTGCATTTTGCCATGTTAATATTTGATACTGTATTTGGGGATACAGCCGAGTATGGGTTTATTTTACAATATATCAATGTTAGTATTGATATATTTTTCTTGTTGATGATCAGGGTATACAAATCCATTACGGACATCGCGCTGTGAATTCTTTAAATAAGTATTAAATATTAAATATTGCATAATTCGGTTGTACTACCATGTGCGCACATATTAAATATGTCTAATACGTGATTTTATAATTACAGTCGGGGCTGCCCCTGAAAGATGGCAAACCATGCGTACGACAGTGTACGCGCCGAAGGCCATCTTCAAGGACCAGCCCAAGTTAGGTCCTTGAAGATGGCCTTCATTTACATATACCGTATTTCATCGAATGTAAGACGCCATTGAGTATCAGACGCACCAAAACATTGTACCATCAGTAGAAAAAAAGCACTACATCATTTGATAGTTGATTTTTGCGAAAATGTGAAATTGTGATAATTTCTACACTGACACACAAGTTTATTTATTTCAATAATTTCAAGTTATCAACCTGCAGCTCTATTTTCATTTTCTTCTGCAAAACACATTAACTTTTCATTTCAATGGGGCATAAAAGTGCAATCCTTTGACACAATTAGAGGATGAAAATGAACGAAATATAATAATTGCACTTTGTATCATACATTAGAAGATAAACCAAAATTTCTTAGCCTATTCTGTATAAAAAACATAAAGTGTGGTGTAGTGAACAAAGCGCAGGAAAATTGGAAAAAAAACTGAGATTGTAAGACATCATCGAGTGTAATAAGACGCACCCCATTTTTGAAGGCCAAAAAAGGGAAAAACCAGTGCGTCTTACATTCGATGAAAAACGGTAAATAGATGTACCTAAACTCAATGATTTTTTTTGCTTTTTTTTGGAGAAGGTGCAATGTATGAAGTAGCATACAGATTTTGTTGTATACATTTCCTTGATGCACGACATAGAAGCAAGTTCATGTACAATGTGAAATACTATGCATTATTACCTGCTCCATATGTGCGCAAACATGTACATTTAAACCCTACTCGTCAAGTAGACAAGAGAATCACAGTTTATCCCTTTTAGGTTTTCATGCTTTTTCAGATTTTTCTTGCTTTTTTTCTCGTCTGTTGTGCCTAACCTGACCTAGCTTAAACCATACGCTATGCTTAAACTAACCTAAAAAGTAATATGTTTTTTATTTAGCTGCCCTTCCACCAAGCAATCACTGCCAGCTTACAAGCCGTTAGGAGAAGCCCATTTTTAAAATTAAAGGGCAAATGGCAGAGAGGGCAGCAGCAGGGAATATCGAGTAATGTATAGATAGAACAGCCTTATATTGGCATCAAATGTATCAAAAATTGAAGACATAGTTGATGGAGACAATTTCGAATTAAGCGAAGTTGTTATAAAAATCAGATTAAGAATAAGAAGAGTTCAAGCGCGCATTTTAAGGATTTCGTAGGCAAAAATCTTTTCCCTCAAGATGATGACATACAGTAGTTGAACGTTCTCCTATCCTAAATCAATCACATGTAATATACCGTATAATCTAAAACTTGTGAGTTTTCATGCGTTAACTTGCAAGGCTAAGAAACTGTTTTCCTACTCACCTATGTCAGGACGGGTAGAAATGAGATTTCGCACTGCTTGCACCGTATGCTTCCGGTTGATGGGATCCTCCCTGAGTTCCTCGACGGCCTTCTTGAGGGACTCTTCCGAAAGCCCCCACCCATATTCCGCCATGCTGCACTTGAGGCTTTCCCGTCGATGAATTCCATTCAGGGCGGTTGCTTCGTTGATTATTTCTTGGGTAACCTCTATGGACTGTTTCCTCCTTTTGTTAGCATTGTCAAAAATAGGAAAACATCACAACATTCATGTACATGTCGATATCAATTAGGCCGATCTTTGCATTATAATTTTATGGGTTTGTCATTCTTAATTTTCTAGGTCACCCTCATGCATCAAGTATTACATCCCATTAAAAATTTTGCATTGTTGATTACATTTCCCAGCGCCATAAAATAAATAGAATTCGATGTCTAAAACAAGAATGAACGCATTGAAATATTAAGAAAATGCTGCTAAATGCAAATCAAATACCTGGGTTCGTTGCTCGTACGGCAACTGTGTGCACTGGTGGACCTTTTTAAGGCCGATGCCAGACCTTGGGTCCCATGATGAAGAGCTTTGTAGGCTGAGCCCCAAAAATGCTGCAAGTCCTTACGACCTGCTAGCACGTCTAATTTAACGAACCTTAACCTCTCCATGCAGATCCGAAAGTCGTCAGTGTTTCGACGATGAAAATTAGTCGAACAGAGAACACCTGCAGTCAGGCCGGGCAGCCCCTACAAAGGGTTTTTCCAACAAAGACCAATTGCTTCCAGATGAAGATGAGGTGAAAACCACCAAAAGGTGAAACGAAATTATGTCTTGGACACGAATAAAAAGCCGTCATCTTTCAACGCGTGCGAGCAGTACCACAGACACCCGCTAGGTGGCAGCACCAGCCGTATGACTCAGGGGTATGACGTTTGAGCATATCCTCAATTGATGGTGAAGCTTGGGAATACCCTCGCTATTTTTCATTATGAATGCAAATGCGTGAATTCAACAATACGAAAGCGAACACATTTATAATGCTAAATTTACAGCACCTAAATATACCCTGTGGTGCCATGCATTTCTCCTTCATTTGCAATATTGAACTAATTGGAAAACCATGCATCCACCTAAATCAATTTTTTCAGCACCAATGACAACTTTAAAATATATAAAATCGACGGTTGTTCAATTTAGAAATTTGGGATTAAAATTTAAAAAAAAAACTGAAAATGTGATTCTGGGAATAAATAGTCTTAATTATTTTTACATTAACTTTTTTTTCATATATACTCAATTAGTTTTGGAAATGTCAGGAGAAACTTTGCCAATCAGTTAATTTTGGATGAAGACAATAATGAATCTGAAACTTAGAAATTGTACAGTTCGGTGTAGTGCAGGATTTCCACTCAAAATTGTCAACTTCTCTGACTTTTCCAGGTTTTTGGAAAACATTTCCTGACTTTATCAAAAGTTGTGTATTGCAAAAAATGAAAAAAACTTCACCAATTACTGACAATTTAATTTGTCACTTCGGAAATTGAAAATCTTAAATGTTCTCTCTGAAATCAGGAATCTTATTCCATCGCATAACCATGGCTAGATACGTCCTCTTTTGAGCGGTATTACAAACAAATTTGATTCATCATTTGGGGTTATGACAATTTATATTGCATTATCAGTGAGAAAAATATCCAGGACTTTTGCATAAAAATTTGAAACTTCCCTGACTTTTGAATTAAAGTTTGAAATTTCCCTGACTTTTTTGCATAAAAATTTGGAATTGCCCTAACTTTTGCATAAAATTTTGAAATTTCCCTGACTTTTGCATGAAAATTTGATATTTCTCTGATTTTTGAATAAAAATTTGAAATTTCCGTGACTTTTCCATGTAAATTTAAAATTTCCGTGACTTTTCCATGTAAATTTAAAATTTCATTGACTTTTGAATAAAAATTTGAAATTTCACTGACTTTTGCATGCAAATTTGAAATTTCCCTGACTTTTCCAAGTTTTCCAGGTCAGGGGACCCTGATAGTGAGAATAAGCATGCTAGATATAAACCTGGGTAAACAAATACTGCCTAAAGTAATATAATCGCTCTAAACTTATGTCAGATGCCGGTACCGACATGGGACCCATGTTAAATCCAATAAACCACCATAACTTGATATTCCATAATATATAAAATACAACATGATAATCCATGTTAATGAAGATTCCGAGAGTTTGGCCCTGCCCCCCAATCTGTCCAAACCAATAACCTCTCTAATTTAGTATTCAGCATCCCACATTGCTGTTTGCTTCTGGCAAAATAAAATTAATTTCATTGATAATGTCAAATAACTGAATTTTCATAGATTTGTCCAAAATCAGGTGTGTTGAAGAAGATGTAGCACACGTTACAACATATAAAAAATCGACAAATGTCACTGCAGCTATGGTGAAAAATGTAATGGTATAAGTTGTGTCACTTTTATATTTAAAAATGCACTAACTGGATAAACTCAAATTTGAAATCGATGACAATTGGTCGAAGTTGTTTGCAAGAAACTGGTAAATTCTCCTTCTAATATTCTATCCTAGAGAGTAGGTGCCTGTTGCTTTTATGAACCCAGCAAGTTGAATAATCAGTTGTCCTTTAACGACTTGTAGGCACCAAGACCTCTATCAATAAAATATTTGTAGAAGAGTTTTAATAGGTAATGTGCACACCGTCCTACACAGTTGGTGTCCCCTAACAGCACATAAGCTTGCAAATTGTTTTGTTTTTCCTAACCGAACCTAACCCCGCAAAGCCAATGAGCCACTGGAAGAAGCTTACTTTTGCGAGGTGTGCATATATCCTAATAATATCTTGCAACGGTTTAAATGTGTCCATAATGAGAGGATGCTTGTAGAACGCAAGCGAGTTGTCACTTACTTTTACATTCTCAAATTGGATGTCAAATTAAAAGGGGATGAAAGCCAATAATCTGAAATTTAAACAGTTTTATATGCATAAAAGAAACAAGTTACTGAAAAACGTTCTCGTTCATCAATTACAAAACTAAACAGAATTAAAATTAGTCGGGCAAAACAGTATTACATTATATATCAAAATGGGTTACGATTCCCCAGTGATCACTCGGGAATTTACCACATGATGGTATTTTTTCAAGGCCAATTAAACCAAAATATTTCGGAGTTATGGGATTTGTGTCTGCACGCCGAAAATAAACGCGATCAAACCGACATCGGGCTTTAAAACTGGCCTGGATCTGGATGTTGCTGTTTCTTTGAGAATCCCACGTATACCGACACTCAGGCCTTTGACCGCATGTGCACCATAGATCCTCAATTGATGCCGGTACACCACCCAGCTGTTCCAGCTTAAGAAATAAAAAAACCAAGAATTTCAATTTGACAAGATTGTGCAAACTATTTCTACTTATTAGCTAATGTTCATGTCATTTGCTATGAAACCCACGCATTAATCAGAATATGAACTTGCCTCCTTATCTCTGAGATTTAAATCTCCTGCAAACAACACCGAATGTCCAGAGTTAACAGCCAGAATTTTTTTAAAAGCAGTGTTCAACTGGCTTTTCCTTTCCGAAGTGAAGTCAGCTGTACTTTCAAGATGGGAGTTTAGCAAAGTAAGATACTTGCCGCCAATTTGTACCTTTTAAAACGTGGAAAAATAGTTATAGGCATGTAAACATGAAAACGTCAATAAAGGACTGCTATGGTACTAAGCCATCCGAAAAATCAATTGTCATGCAGAAGGTCTGTATTTTATCTACAAATCAATCCAAATCACAATTTTGGATTTAAATTATCCTATTTTTTGGATGACTTTACTTTGGCAGTCCATCATACCAGCATTTCCCAACTGATGTACCAGGAATATGTGAGACAATTTGTAACATTCCCTATGTATGAAAAATAAATTAAACGATTTATACAAGACAGAATGAGGCTGTAACAAAGTATTAACAACTTACTATTTCTGCCAGCAATTTTTAAAATGCATTGCAGACAGTGTGGTCTAAATTTTGCTGTTACAAAAATAAATTAGTTTTTATAAAAAAAGTGCAAAATTCATCTTTCGCAATTTGATTTACAAAAAAAATTGCATAATAGGTGAAAACTTCATTAACACCAATCATTTCAATTTATGTAAAATTTCGAAAAGCTTACTTAAAACCCACTATTGGTTATAAGCTACGTGTATTTCTAACTTTCCTCAACGTTTTTCAAAAAATAAATTTGTTTGGAATTCCGAACTTATAACATAAATTCTTGGTCAAAGCATTTTATCTTTTAATACAGCGTTGGTAAATAATCGTTTTTATAACTCGCCCTGACAACTGTCACTAATACTCTATAATGCCAATTTTATCGTCCAACTCAGTGTGCATGAGCAGAGAAATGTTGGGAAACACTGCACTAGATATTAATAAAAATGAATCACCTTAACCGTAAGAAGGTTCCTGCCCATCGCAGATTGCGGAAACGCAACAACTTCATGACTTAAATATGTAACTGTATTAAGTCTTATCAAGGTAGCTATAAAATATTCACTACCATTGGACTTTCCCGAAATGCATTTATAAGCTGGGAGAAGTAGCTGGATGCCGTCATATATTTCTGGTATTATTTCTTGCAAATGGACAACATCAGGCAATTCACTGAAATTATAAGAGTATGTATTGTAAATGTTTCAACTAGTAGGACTTGATCCATGCAGTATTAACTGAAAAATATATGAATAGTGATGCATCTTATACACTGTGGTATGAGCTATACATGTATAATAGACTACATGTACATGTACAAATAGAATCTGGATAAGCTAGCACTATCACTGCATACATATCGCACTAGTATTACCAAAGGTTACACAACTCAAAAATTGACAATTTGCAGCAGCATTGCAGTAGCAACGCCATAACATCATTGTTTCTGAAATGACGTACCTGCCAACATCCTACATAAAATATGGTGGTCCAAGACTAAGTGTTTTTCTGAAACTAATTAAGATCGTTTCGCTTGACGTAATAATGCTTTAAACCGGAAATTAACAATTTTTGAGTTGTATCACTTATAGTATGCACATGGTAATCAGATCAGATGAGCCTAAGCTATATCCTAGCACCAGTGCCACATTACTACATATACATGCATTTTCAACAACATGAAGTACAGTATGATGGTACAAATATCAGAATGATAAGCATGAATCATGACAAGGGAGATTAAGCCAATTTAATGGTTTTCACACGCTTCTTATTTTGCAATTGACAATTTTTGAGCTGTGTCACTTAGTGCTATCTACAATATATTGCGTGCGCATGCACGGTGATCAGATGAGCCTGATCGAGTTATCCTATCACAAATTAAGTGGCATATCACTACATTGCAAATACATTTACAATTGTAAATACATTTCGTGTACATACACTACATGTATTTGCAATGACACGAAGTACATTTCGTGTCATTGCAAATACATGTAGTGATATGCCACT
>JAQGAF010003013.1:0-19480 GCA_034687865.1 Kryphioiulus occultus
TTGTAGGTGTAATTTATAGGGTGTTTTTCACAAAAATGAATTGAAAATTAAAAATTTCCAGTCACAAAATTGAAATTAAAAAATCTTTGAAAGTATTCCCTGACTCCCACCTGACCTTTCCCGACTTTTTGGGCAAAATGTCCACATTTCCCTGACTTTCCCTGACGGTATGAACCCTTCATAATTCAGGAGTTATTTTCAAGGCAGTTTGCCAGATCCGACTAAAATCAATCGTTTATTGTGTAGATTCGACAGCGTCAAAGCGGAAGACAGTGGCAAGTACATTTGCAGGGCCGTGAACGACATCAAGAGATCCGGGTCAGAGCAAAACGTCCAGATGGTTGGCAACGCAACAACCGCAATCCTCATCAAGCACAAGCCGGGAAAAGCATTCATTGATCCGGGTGAGCCGGTTGCTTCGGAGGGTGAACCCTTCACGATGTCGTGTCAGTCCGATCCAAAGGGATGGCCAGAACCCACCTACAAGTACGTTTACGATACCCTTATGTGTTACACCTGTTTACATGTCTATTGCACAATCCTGCACGATCCTTTCCGAAATTGACACCATGATATAGTCTTCTGGTAACTGATGAAATCTTCATATGGTCTAGGTGGTGGAGAGATGGTAGCAACGTGACCTTGTCGTTGGGTCAGAAGTTCACCTTGACCACTGCCAGGATGAGCAATGAAGGGATGTACTTCTGCAAGGCATCGAATAATTTGGGAGAAAGCACGATTGCTTCTGCATCGCTCAAAGTTTTCGGTAAGTGCATTTCAAAACATAAAAATACATCAAAAATAACTTCTACCGTAACCACTTAGTTCCGATAACCAATTACGTCTCCACCATTGCAGAACCACCTAAACTGATCACACAGCTACCCCCGCAAGCAACTCGTCGAGCAGGAGAACCCGAGTACGCCCTCAACTGCAGTGCTCGCGGAAACCCGAGTCCTAAAGTCCATTGGTTGAAAGACGGTGAGCAGCTGGAATCCAATGGCCAGTACATCATCACCACACAGGACAACTACGACAAGAGTTACCACGTGGTTGAGAGCATTCTCAGATTCACCGGGGAACAACGTGATCCTCCTAATCAGCTGGTGTCGACCGACCGTGGTCAGTACACGTGCCAGTTCGAGAACCAGGTGAAGCAAGTGACCACCTCAATGCTTCTGCGCATCGAACGTAAGAATTCTGGACTTTTTTGCTTTTTATTTCTTTCGGCACATGATTAGCACAAGTGCTTACTGGCGTCTTTGCCCCATTGCGCAGATCCTCCAGCAATTGTTCACCCTCACGACAAAGTAGCCGCTGATGTGTTTGAAACTGCCAACTTGGAATGCCGGATGAGTGCCTACCCAGAGCCGCAGTTTGACTGGAATTTCAACGGCAACCCCATCGTCGATCAAAGCGACAAATACGAAACCAACGTCACCGTGCTCAAGGACGACGTGTCGGTGGCCACGCTACGCATTCACGACGTCCAGTTGGGAGACTTCGGCGAGTACACGTGCCGTGCTAGCAACAGCATTGATGAGACCAAGGCGATTATTCGTCTTCAGCCAAAGGGCCCACCCGAGAAACCGACCGATTTGGAAGTTGTCGAAACTGGGTACAACGACGTAACCATTCGGTGGAAGGAAGGTTTCAATGGAGGTTCCGTGAACACAACGTTCTCCATCCATGGCAATAAGTCTGGGGATTACGAAGATAGGGCTTGGGACTGCCAACAATCAAATCCGTGCCAAATAACAGGTAATTTATCTGCTAAATAGGGAAGTAGGTATGCCACTGAGACAAAAATACAAATACAGTGGACTCCGCTTAATAGGTCCACATTGGGCCCAGGCTATTCGATAACAATAGCCGAACGCTCCTGATAGCCTAATAAAGAGGAATAGGCGATCGTTACTTAATTTGAATTCTTATGAACATAAACATCGCATAATTTAACTTTATAAAGCTATTTGCAACTAAAAAACCACTTATATTGGTTTGCTTACAATTTTCTGTGTAAATTTGTTAATGAAATTCCCATATTCATGCATGTATTGTACAGTATTTGAAAATCAACTGATGTATATGCCGTCCACCAAGGTAAATTTGTTAGTGCTTCTGTCATCTCAACATTTTTTGGTGGTTTCTCAACTAAGATGCACCTTTCATATTCGTCAACATGAAATTCATTTTCATTAGTCAGCTCTGACATCATCTTAGACATTTTCTTCCAAAACTTCTCATTCCTCGTGTTTTACGAATCCTCCATGAGGGAAAATGATAACAATAAGCGAATTGTTGAATACAACAACCGATGATTTCACTGTGTATTTGTATACGAGCGTTCGGGACTTGGAGATTTCGATAACAATAAACGATTTATAACATTTTCCTTGATACCATTAAGCGGAGTCCACTGTAGCAATCTACGCTAGCACCAAATTTTTGTGACATGTGATATGTGATTGGCGTTCCCTTTATTGCAAGCATTAAACATTAAATGAAGTTATCAAAATCCCCGAATTCCCAACAAGTTCTGCTTGCAAGGATAATGGACAATGCTACACCGCATAACATTGTAGAGGCACCTGTTGGAAACTTTCTCTGAGAACGCCATATCGTCTGTCATGTGCTCAGCTTATCTCAACATCTATCAGTTTTATAATTCTGGCAGCGTTGGTGAGGATTGTTTCGCCTTTGGACACAATTAAGGTGAGCCCAACGCACGTTTTGGAAGAAACCAAGGTGGTGAGAGTGCCCAAGGGATTGCACGTTGCAATAGCAAGGTAAAGGTACAAGGCCAGAAAAGCAGGAAAGATGGTTTGAAAACACGAAGCGAAAGTGGGCAGCCTTGGGGATGCTATGCGTCTGTTTCGAGCTGCATAATCAAAGACAATTAAGGAACTAAACCCCAAATCACAGCACAAAAAAGCATTATTCATGGCTGCACAACCGACCGAGGCTTCAAGCACAATGCTTTTTCTTAGTGTTTTGTAACGGGTTTGGATCGAGGTTGAGTGCTTCGGTTTCCTCAAACAAAATAACAGTATAATCTTGACTAAGAAGGTACTGCTTCCATCATACGGTCTTTTCTTGCGAAATTATACTGTAGCTGCTGTGCCACCCATTGAACATGTGCCTATATTTAGACGTGTTGACTAGGTGTATTTTATCGAAAATGTGCTTTTGCAGATTTGCACTCAAATTACAGTAGAACCTCCAAAGTTGACCACAGTTTAACTGACCATACCGTCACCACATTAACTCAATGGAAGGTGACCTGTAAATGGTGACCACCTGCACCTCTGTATGTTGTATGTAGATCAGTTGGACTATGACACAAAATAGTAATTTATTCTACATGTACAGTATGTATGTGGACCAGCATGGTCTCAACACATAAAGTCATTGATGATTAAATTTATTGGCTGCTTGCAAAACTATACTGTACACCCCTGAACAGTAACTGTCTCTATAGAGGTAGACGAGTTCATTTTGAATCCTTCCAGTACAAAAGGGCAATAGGGGAAGTTTTCTTTTTAATTGGAAACTCAAAAGTAAATTTACGTTGCAGAATTTGATTCGAGATTTGTGCTCTTATTACCACAACAGGTAGGATAATTGTCAGGATATGCTTTCTAGTCTTAGAGAATGACATTTTAAGTACACTGTACATTAATGTTTTTGCGTTAAAATTCCTCGTGGAATTGGTGGATAATTTTTAGCACCTGTCTTACAAGCATTTTAATAAGCTTATTCATGAATGGTTCATGAATGGTGATTAATCACTGAAAAATGTAAGTACATGCAGTGTATGCAGTTCACGGAATCCTGTGTCAGGACAAACCCGTTCCATATGTTGACCACCTACTTATGTTGACCAGTTTGCGACAGTGCCTTGGGCGGTCAACTTACAGAGGTTCTACTATATGTGGATTTCATCGCAAATGAGCCTGACAGAATTGCAATCATTTCTTGCACATTTTATCAAAAATTGGCTTTACAGAACTGCACTTCAAATATTTTTGTGTGGTTTCTTTGATTTTTATGCTGTATGTATTTTCGACATCACAGTGACAGTTATAGTGATACAACGCCTAGTAGTCGTATATGACAAGAAATGTCACTAAATTTCTAAGAAATGTTTATCATCATTTCCAGACCTGTCTCCCCCTTTGTCAACGTAATCATGGACCAATTTTTTTTTGATTTTCCTAAAAATGTAATCAGAAATATTGAATATGGTCATCATATGACATGCTGTATTACATCATCACTTTTCGGATTTTACGAGCTCCCCCCTCATGTCATCATTTCCACACCCCCTTCCCATATTATCGATGTAATTAGACCAAAAAATTTGGATTCTAAATAAAAATTTCATCGGAAATGATGAATTTTATTTCATGAGAGTAATAATGAAGTGCATGATATGAAACTAAAAACATGGTAGGTGAATTTTTTGCAAAACTGGGTCAAAATGTTGAATTTTCTCCCAAATGGTGACTTCATTTGGCTGACCCTCACATGTAAAATATTACTCAAAACACGCAGTTAGTGTGTCGTTCCAATTTAACATTTTCATATACAGGGTGAGGCGTATGTCTGCTCTGCACGTATCCATGCAATGCAGGGTTGCATTCCAGCGTAAAATTAATTTCACAACTGCAACTTTGTCATTGATAAATAACTGTCGTAAATACACACATTACACTAATTTTACGAAACTCTTCAACTTTCTATTTAGTTTAATTGGACTATCTTTAACAGGTAAACATTTAGATTCGCACGCAACAAGATTATAACGTGCAATGACACGCGCAATATGCTTCAATGAATACGTCACTCATGTTAACTGTGAAAACAGATTTTACCCAACTGTTGTCAATTTAAAAATATTCAGGATATTCAGCTGTATACAAGTGGCAACAATACTGGTCAACTTTTTCAAAAATTAATTGATAAATTTCAATTTAAATTGATGGCTTTTACAGCAAATTCAGGTGTAATGCAGATGCCGTACATGGGTCCTTTTGAAAGCACCATATATTATTTTATTACTTTAAGATTATGATTAAACATTTTGCCATTTTAATATTAAACCACGTATGCCTATCCTTTGCATTGACTTAATGGTGTGAAAACATGGAATGCGTGCTTAGAATACACTGTATTGTCCAACCTAAAATCTAAACCTTCAGACAGCAAACAGTATACATTTACATGTACATGTATGTGCATGTACAATGTATTTAGGACAACTACTGTATAAACTCGCAGAATAATTTGGATAAAAAATTTCCAATATTCTCGCCTCAAACTTTACCCATACTAATTGTAGGGACACTAATTGCATATGCAAAGATACAAAGAGATGCACGATTAATTTTCAAGGCAATACTTAACAATTAATTTGGAAAAATGAGTAAAGTTGATTTTTTGCACATACAGTACATGAATCCCTTATGATGCTGTCATCAAATTGCAGAATTGTTAAAATCACAATTTTCATGAACCTTGCAAACTAGAAATACTCGTGAAAAGCATTCAACCTTGTGCCATAATTATCATATCAGCTTGCCATGTTTAATTTTTTTTAAATATGAATTAACAAAAGATAAATTAAGCCACATCATGGAATCTGATGATTTAAATTCAGGATAAGGAAGAAGGAAAAAGCCCTTGTCAATTACCATTACTTTAACGTTTCTTTACACTATATTACCGGTATTCCTTTTTGGTTTGTTCCATCCTCCTTTCTTACTAGTTTTGTCTCCAATGTCATTTATTGACCTTCATTGTGAAAACACCCCATATTATTAGCGATTACCAAAATGTAACATAAGGTGTAACCGAAAAACTGCATGTTTCATTAGTGGCATTGAAAGTTGCTTGGCATTGAAATTGGGAAAAAAAAAGATTCAACGAAATGGCTACTTAGACATTAGGTCGGGCGTGTTATTCATTTTAAAACTTTTTGTTTTTTAATTTTAAAGGTGAAGCACTAGCATAAAGGTAAATTATACAATGTATTACCAAAGAAATGCTGTATAGAATTATTGGCTGAAACTCTTCATTTGTGAATAAATTTTTAATCGCCAAATTGTCGATAAATTATGATCTAGATTTTATACAAATTTCATCTGTGTATGAAAAAGTGGGCAATACCTTTTATATGTGGTATGGTTTTTAAATAAAATTTCATCGCCATTAATAATATTTCTAAAATGTTTTTACGTCCTTGGTTTTTCAGCAAAATCTTGCCATCAGTATTTTGTTTGTTTTCAATATTTCTAAAAATGTTTCAATAGAATCCATTATTTCTGGCATTTTTTTTACAAGATGTAATTTTCAAAATATGGAGTTTACCTAGGTCCCTTGAGTGGTCCTTACACGTACTTGTAAGGTTCATTGCAACGATAGATTGACAAAGCAGGGGCACATTTTAAAAGAAAAACCACAAATGCTGGATTTTAGGCTACATTTATAAAAAATATATACTGTATGAACAAAAAAATAAATGTAAATTATTTTTGAAAACTTTCTATTTTGCTTAAAATGTTATTCAGAAATAATAATGAAAAATTTTTTTAGAGAAATTAAAACAACCAGATGTTACCAAAAATGCAAATTTGTAGGTGACTGAAATTTTTCAGAAACGATGACAGAAGAACCATGAAAATATTATGAATTCGTAAAATCCATTATTAAAAATCTCAAATGCTGGAGTTTACCTGGAATTTTATACAAAAATATACCTGCGCAAATATTATTTAGGCAGATTATTTTTGAGCAGTTCAACTAGAAATAATCGATTTCAATAAATAAGACTATTTTGCTTAAAATGTTATTCAGAAAGAAGAAGAATGAAACACGTTTTTCGTGAAATTTAACAAAAAAACTATAGATTTCAATAGAAACGTATTTTTGTGGACATTTTGAAGATTTAATATCATATGCAAAATTAAATCGCTGTCATAAATAATGGATTTTATGCGCATTCTTATAAATGTTTTCAGAAAATATTTTTAACACCCTGAAAACGTTTCATTATTATCATTTGTGAATAACAATTTAAGCAAAATATTCATAATCCTTAAACTTCCTTATTCCTGCTGATTTCAAAACGAATTTGCCTATGGCGTTTTCTTTATTAATGCTAAATATTTTTTTTATTTTTGTGGCATAAAATCCAACATTAGTGATTTAGTTTTTCTAAAAATTCGCCTGTTTTTTCAACATATTTATGCACTAGATTTCCCCAGAAACGCATTTTTGTGGATATTTTTAAAATTTCAGAAATAATGGTAGAAGTATCATAGGCAAAATTAAAACACTGCCATAAAGAATGGATTTTATGTACATTCTTATGTGTTCAGAAGATATTTTTTTTAATCCATCATGATGTTTTTCATCATAATCATTTCTGAACAACAATTTAAGCAAAATATCCCTAATCCTTAAACTTCCTTATTCCTGCTATGTTTTCAAAATTAATTTGCCTATGGCGTCTTCATTAATATTGCTAAATATTTTTTGAATTGTGGTATATAATCCAACACTATTGATTTAGTTTTTCTAATAATTCACCTGTTTTTCCAACATATTTATGCAATTAAACCTTTCTATAACGACCAGTCAAGGAACCGAGGAAAATCGCTTTTTCGTGACAGGTGGTCGTTATATAAAACTCGTAAACCATAAAATTTACTGGAACCCAATACCATAACATTCTCATGTCTGGATTTCGCCACACACACAAATGTACTTCCCCAAACCACATTTCAGTCTGGCACGATTCTGATGCAAATTCACTTTTCAATCTCATTTTTTTTTCTGAAATGTCCACAGGCCCTCTTACCTAAAGATTAAACGTGTAATGGGATGCCTACAAGTAATAAATGACATGGCACAAGGCATGTTTCAAGTTAATTTACAATATGGGAAGGTCAAACTTAGATATTTTCCTGTTACAATAACGTAGTGTTGGGGGTCGTTACAAAAAGGGAATCAGACAACATGGCTCAGTTTTGCTGGCTGTTATTAAATCGTTATTAAATGCAATCAAGCGATGTCACGTCTAGGAAGTCCTGGCACACCTGGACAGGTAGTGGGGAAAGTTAATGTTCCGTAGTGTTTGCATTTCCTGTTTATGCTGCAACGGAAATCATCTGTCAGCTATGTGAGAGTTGACCCCATGCAACCAACTCGGGGTCAAATTTGAACGTGTCGCTTTAAACCATGTCTACGAGGATTGAAAAATATTTTAGGTGAACCTTGAGCATACATGAAATTTTTAATTCTGAGCATGTTGCACATTATGGTACTGTATATGAAAATCTGCATTGATTATTTTTTAATTAATGGTCTTCCTCATTAAAATACGCCCGTTTGTGTTATTGAGTCTATTCAGTATGCTGCCCTGCTGCCATTGAAGGACGAGGCATATGCAAACGTGCAAAAAATTCATATTATTGAATGAAATGAATTATTTGAAGGGAGTGTATCGGTTTAAAAGTGAGGTTTATACAGTATATCGTGAAAAACCTGACTACACTAGTAAATATAAGGTTGTAGGTCAATTTGAATTGATCTTCGACATTTTAAATTTTCTAGAGTCTTTTAACGTTACTTATATTTAATTCATGTCGATATGTCTATACTTACAGTAATTATCATTTCAAAAAGGGTGTCATTCTACATACATGTACATCATAGAATCCTAATATGCCTTATAATTGTTTCTTTTTGATATTTGTGTCACCACACGTTTGAAAAATATTGCAGTTTATTGGTCATATTGCACTTTTCAACCTTGACTTTTCTGGGTTGAAACTACCAAAATATGACATATGTCATATTCGCCAACAGGGAATAGAAAACATTCATTTTCATAAGGAAACAACAAATTCAGATTTGATTTTTTTAAATTAGGGGGTGTCAATCCTAAAAAAACCTGAAAAAATGGTTTTGGTAGCCAATTTCAAATACACTTATTTTTTTAGGATTGGCACCCCCTATTGACAGCTTCATTATTACTTTCAGAGAATTAATCGTTATTTTTTATTTTTGTGCTAACCAATAACCTACATGTATGTATTATTGGTTTGTTGAATTTACCAGACTTTCCCAAATCCATTTCCCCTAACATTTCCCTGAGTTTTCCAGGCCTTTCCAATTTCCCTGACGATTCCAGGTTTCCAGGTCTGTGGACATGTAACAGTATACGAATGTGAAACAATATCACAATATTAAATCTGTAACTTTACTATAGTATATGGCATAACAATTGACATGTATGTACACTAATTTCAGAACTTATTTGGCTTACATGTATAAGAGTCAGAAACATTAGCGCAATATTAAGTATGAAAAGTTATTACAGCATATGGAATGAAAATATACCAAATTAAACCTTAAAAGCATGTACTGTATGTTGATAATGCCTCCATTTATTTCTTGAAATATTTTTGCAAGGAGTGTTATAAAGAAGGTGTTTGAAAACCAGCCATTAGGCCCTACATTATAAAAAGGTCATTAGTCGAGATGTTCCAAACTAATGACAAAGTTAGTAATGCCTCAAAACATGTTTCATGGGAAAATACATGTACATTCAATGAATACTTACAGGTATGTACAATATGTGATATCAATCAAGTTCTGTAATTCTCTTGCAAAATTGTTAAGAAAAATACAAAACCTTGACTAATCATCCTACATCCAGGAATGGCCTACAGAAACGCCATTCATTTGTTTGCAAACTTGTTAAAAATAATTTTAAAACCAAGTTTAGCAAATTACCATGCGGTCTGAATCCGGGTCGTGCATAAAATCTAAAAGATGTTTTTTGCTGTATTCTCCATTTGATGATGGCATAGCTTAATTATGTATCCTGAACAGCAGCTAATGACGTAAACGTCACTAGAAAACCTTCGAAACAATGGAGTACAAGTGGGTGTGGTTCAACGTGCAGAACATGTTTGAAAGCAGAACGGTTGCTCTATAAGCTAGAGCTGCCTACCACTTTTGCCTCATGTTTGATCATTTTACCTTGGCCTAAATTTCGGGATGTTCACCTTTGCCAAAGGCAACTTTTTCCTTTCTATCTAATTCTATATTTTGTAAAAAATACTTTGTTAGAGTTTTACCCACTTATTCCAAAAATCGAACTTTTTGGGTTTATTGATTGCCTTTTCTAGAGCGAAATGTGAAACTTTGTCCCGTCTGCTACCATCTCCTTTAGTTTGACTTCATTGTAAAGGCTAGTATAACATGCAAATGATACACATACTGTATGTCAAAACATGGCAACAATGGCAACACATGGCAAACAATGGCAAAGCCATTTGGTATAAATTGTCATGTTTTCATGATATCTTCTGTCTATCTTTTGGCAAGTATTTAAAATTTGCAAGATTTTAAACAGTGCCCTCAAACAATGTAAAAGACTAGTTCTATTTATTAAACATTCAACTTGTCTGTTCAATAAAACAATATAATTTACCATCCAATTCTTTTAGTAACAACATTCAAATCGTATGCTATTTGGGAGAAATTGTCATGTTTTCATGATATCTTCTGTCTATCTTTTGGCAAGTATTTAAAATTTGCAAGATTTTAAACAATGCCCTCAAACAACGTCATAAACTACATGCACACTGTACCTCTGTGTATTAAACACAACTTTTCTGTTCAAAAAAAGGATGTGAAATTACCATCAAATTCTTTTAGAAATAACATTCAAATCGTACTTGCCATAAATGTTTCCTTTTTGAAAAATATGCAGTACTGGCGTTTACGTTCCGCATGTCACAAAAAATCCTAACACACTGAATGTGATGTGCTAACAAATAAGCAAGAAATTGTAGACGAATTATTATTGTTGATATATGTAAAAATTGTTTTTAAAAGAAAACTGATTATTGGGTGACATTTGAATCTGCTAATATTAAAAGTAGCTGTAATGATTTTAGATTTTCCTGAAATTTTAAATGCAAATAGGGTCCATAGAAACATTTTAAACTCCAAATTATTACAAATCTTGAATGTGAACCATATTGTAATTGAAAACTGTGAACCATATTGTAATTGAAAATTGTGAACCATATTGTAATTGAAAATTGTGAACCATATTGTAATTGAAAATTACTTAAACATGGATTTAAATGTGATTTAATAGTATTAATTTAAAATTTAATATAGATAAAGAAAACCATCATTAGCCCTAATAAACCCCAACACGTTAGGATATATTTGCTCCTTCAACATTACAACGAAGTTTGATTTTTCGATATAGAAGTCATCAAGGAGTAGTTTTCAAAGAAAAATTGACTTGTGTAATGCTGTATGATTTGTAAATAATCTTAAAAAATGGATAGAAATTAATTAGTGGTGGTCTTACAATAATATCGACGTCACGTCAGCCAGAATATCATCTTCCAACACTTATTACCACCAAAAATGTGCTTATTTGAAGTTCTGTAATATCCAAATGGTGATTTGTTTACGTATTTTCAGAAAAAGATATGAAGGCAACCCTTTTGGCTTTTAGATGACTACAAGGGTCATTCTGTACAGTATATCACAATATATTTTCCATTGTTTTGTTGAATTATTAACCTGTCACACAAGTCAGTTTTTTTCTTCCAAAAGTACACTTCTGAACGTAACACACGTGTACCAAAAATTAATCTTTCGATTTCGCGGTTCCAGTGCCAAAATAAAGTACATGTATGTTCTAAATACTTGTAGCCACAAAAGTGTTATTGATTACACTTTGATAACCCAGATTGCACATTAAGCTGATACTTTTAAAGCACAATTCAGTACCATTCAATTTACTTTCTGCTCAACAGTTTTTCAATTACTGAGGTGTGAAGTTTCATCAGCAACTCAGTACATTCCGATATGGCTACCAGAATACCAAATTTGGGCACCATAACTAACTACTGATTCAAAAAAGTGACATTTGGAGTGTTGGAGTTTGGAGCTATTGCCATGGACTACATTCACAGGTTAAATTTCAAGAAAAACAAACGTGAATGACCCACATTGTAGGTGGCAGCACCATAGGTGCCCTGATAAGCAGAGAAAGATTATACATGCATTTTTACAATATTATGGTTATATGAAGCAGTTTTCACATGTTCCCATAAGAGAAACATGTACTAAATATCATTTCTACATTTTCCAAAGTCCTTATTGTTGTCCCAGGTTCAATGAATGACAGGTCACCCACATGTGGATCAGCATAATGTCCATCACGAATTTGCAAATTGTGCCCTGCCCATTCACGGTTCAACTTTCAACAACAAAATTTCCATATGCAATGGTCAAAACAGGTTGTTATGAATAAAATGTAGTTACCACACTGGATTGCTATAGACGCGTGGTCAAAGAACTATCCCAAACCGCAACCTATCATTTTGATCTCTGAATTAATGTCGGATTCATTGAAATCACAGTTGCCAATGTCATGCCTTCTCAGAGGGCGATTGTGAAATCTGGAAATGTGATTAACCCCCACAAGGTCAGTTGGGCACAAGAGCTGCATTATTCGAGTTGGGAAGGTATTGTAATTTGGGAATGTTGGAATATTGTAACAGAACTTTTTGACAGGGTATCACATTGAACATTGTGGTGCTCAGCTTCAGTGTACCGGATGTTCCTCACCGTCATATAACGGACTTCCGTTTATCGAAGGTTTCTACAGAGCCTTGACTTTGAGAAACAAAAACTTTCAGGGAGATTTTAGTCGTTCCCAGCTCTGCAATCCATCATAAAAATAATAACCAAGTTTTCTCACGAAACCTTGATGCCAAGGTCACAAAAAACAAGTCTATAAAGTCATTTTCGATCTTTTGTTCTAATATCGAAAAGATACACCTGCCCTCGACCCAACTTCTCAATAAAAGTTGATTTTGTTGAGGCTCCAAGGGGGAATTTCCCACGGTGCTATGATCGACATTAAAACATTGTTTCATTGATGGATTCAGTTGAAGAAAGAGTACCACCATTTTTTAAGTTTTTTTGGGAAAAGCCAGCTATTGGTCTGAAGTTCAAGATTTTGTCCAATTTTTCTGACAAGAATTTCTTCTATGAAATAGTCATTTCATACTTTTATTTTCCTATGGAACCAAATGCGTGGATAACTTTGGTGTGTGTCACTGTGTGATAACCATAGCAGGTGATCAATAGACATAAACATGTTTAGCCAAAATACATGTAGATGGTTGTAGTCATGGCAAGGATTCCTTTGCGTGGATATAAAACACGACCACCAAACCAGCCCTGGTATTAAAAACGGTTAAAAACTGACGATACAATCTTGGGGAATTTTTTAATGATAACCTTCTAAGGAAGAAGCCAGCAGACCTTCAAGCAGACAGAATAACAATCCAAAAACATGACTTTAATCTGAGATAAAAACTAAATTACTGGCAAAAGATGCTTCGTGTAATGTGGTCCTCCTCTAAATTGTGTTTTCAAAACAAACAAAAAATTACAACGGTCGATACAAGGTTTTTGTTACTGATTCAAATAGAAAACAATATACAGGGGAATTTATATTGATATAAAAGTTGTATATTGATAAAAACATGTTAATAAACCTTAGGTTATGTAGCAGAGTTATAGATAGCATTTTTGGTTTTCTTTAGCAGTTTTGACAAAGGGAATACAATCACCATGGAATACAAAGAGATCACAACAAAAATTTCTATGAAAGATAACAAGTAAGCTATTGCCTAGTTTTCTAACATTGCAAATTTAATTTTCATAAAGTCAATATCAACTATTGCATTTGCAGTAAAAGTAGATGACTTACCAGAATGTAATTTTTGAAAATTACCATGACAAAAGACCTGACAAATGAAATTGATACAACTTTTGGAACCTTTTGCAAGACAAACAAAATGCCAGCTGTTGTGCACATACTGTGCAAGGAGGGATCTATAGATTCCACTTTGGTCAGTTGACGTCCATCTTGTTTCTATTCTAATTCTCTCAAAATTTTCTTTAGCATTGTCATTTTGCACAAGAGCCAACTGTAGGAACTGTCCTCAAAATTGCTAAGCCAAAATAAAATACCTGCATTGCAGACAATTATTCCAATGTCTTCCACTAAGTCAAATCAAGTCATTTAGATCAAGTAGACGTGGGTTTACATGGCCACAGTCTGTCACCTGGTGGTGAAATTTTGCAAAACACTCAGAATCCTCTGATTCATAAGAAGCTGAACGGACCTTGGGGAAGTGATCTATCAAGTTTACTAAAACCAGCTACAGCATATCAAGATGCAGACATAATGCAGAAAATGCGCTAAAAGGCCTTGCATGATCATACACTTGTATGCTACACAATGAAAATTATCAGGAAAAACAGATGTCGCCCCCTAGTGGGCAAATGTGGAGTCAACATAACTGGGGAGCTTCGCTACATCCACTTTTGCCACAAACACAGGTAACAGGAAGTTACGTGTTCATCTCAAGTTAGCTCGGTTTAAGGTGCTTTTATGACTTTTGTGCAACTTAAGAGATCGTGTTGCTTTGTTTTCACCTTTCCCTTGAATTAAACCACCCCGTACAGTTTATCTAATCAATGTAATGTAATTAATACAGGTTTGTAATATGGTGTATAAGCATGACGTAAAGTTTACTTAAATAAAACCCACCTTACACCAAGGCAACGGGATGTGGATTTTCATGGCATCTGGTAAAATTTCTTATGGGTCAAGAAACTCAAGTTGAAGTTGGGGGTGTGTTTTATCTGATCAGTATGTACAGGCATATCCCGTTTTACGTCGCTTCGTTAATACGTCGGTCTCAGATTGCCACAATACCCCGATTATATGTCAGTTTAGCAACATGAAGCCGCTCGTTTTCTATCTTGATTTCAGTGATTTATGAATTATTTTTGTATCAAAGTGTGTCTTGTGTGATTTTATGCAGCAGAAACAGCCACCTAAAATGACAGCAAAAAGTTAAAACTCAAGCGTAGCCCCCTAAAGGTGTATGAAAACAGCATTAAAATTGATGCTTCGATTTACGTCGATTTTCGTTTTGCTTCACCCGCCTGTAACCGATGTGTTTACATTAAGTTGGTTTACATCGTATTTGCTCCTTGCATTAAGCGAGTGTATTGAATTAAACGACAGCATACAGATTTTGAAATAAAGTACAGTATGTCTGGTAGGTGAAACACGTTTAAATTGCATGCATGACTTATACAGATTAAAAGTAATTATCAACAACAATATCCTATTTTGTCAATTAGCAATGGACAAATACTTGATTTGTAAACCTTTGCATGGTTTCTCGATAATTTGTCCCAAAGGATTTGCATTTATGCCAAAGTAGCCAAACATTAATACGCAGTTATAATAATCCTTCAAGCCCACACAATGCGCAAATTGCAGAACCTTTGTTGTGATTGGGTGGCAACTTTGAAAGGATCATTTATTTTTATGTTGGTAAGCACAACTCGTGAGCATGATTATGCATAGGAAGTGAAAATAATGATGACTCAATGCATTTGGCATCGGTGTGAAGAATGAAAAACGAAATTGAAAGCACGGTTTAGCAGTTTACCTTGACATCGACGAAAAGTTCAACAGCAATCGTTTCTATTGCGTAAAAACGAGCTGTTAAGCGTTGATAAAAGCAAATTCGGATGAATTTGAAACGACACAGGGAGGGACATGTATGGTCAAGGTTCTGTCAAGAATTTCGAAAAGCCCTACATGTAGCTGTTTGAATTACAGCATTGGAAGCAAAACTCGTGCTGCCCTCTGGTGTTCCAAAAGAGAATTCCACCTGTTTAGCGCTTCCTTAATTACACCTAATTACACATTCCTCAAATTATCTTGTCGACATTTGAATTTAGTATTGAATATTTGTTATGACTTTTGACCTTGGCGGTGTATTCACACATAGCGAGAATTCGGGCTATACAGAAATTGAGTAAAATACACGCGAAAATAGGCGCAAAAACACGATATAAAAAAAATGCCTTGTAAATTTTGGTTTTTCCAAGGAAGTGCAAACGGAAGAAAATTCATTGTTCATGTGCAAAATACATGGTCTTCAACGATCATTAATATTTCAAGGGCATTATGACATTTCTTTCTCAGGAAAATATCAAATTCAAGCCGATTAATTGGAATTTCGTAACATGAGTCTGCACTATTTCACGGAAACTTCAATTTTCCATAAAAGATCATTTTTTACACGACGATGTTATCAAATACACACAATGATCAAATGTGCGAAACATTAAAAGTTGCAGTTTTACCTTTCAAGAAACAAAGGTCGTGTAGCTCAAAATGGCCGCCAAACTCGAAAGTAAAATCAAAACTTCGAAAATACATTAAGGCTCGTACCACAACCTCGGTTTTCACCATAAACTTTGCATAAAGGGTCAAACTGTCACCTGGAATTAATATTAAGGTCCATATATAGGGCCGAATAACCTATAATGATGCACATGTGACTATTGACATGGTTGTCCGTGAATTTAATTGCGGATTCGGTATGGACAGTTTAGCAGTGTTGCCAGATCGACCTGGCACCCCTGGTATCTCCAGTATGTCAGCATGGTGTTTCCAAAAAAAGGTCGCAACAAAATGTCCTGTTCCCTTGGAGTGGAAGGACCTTTAGGTTTGGTCATGTTAGGGTTGGTTCGAACGTGTCCCAAATAAAAATGTACATTTCATAGATAGCTTTTGGTTTTTGCATTTTGACGTAATGGACGTGTTAGAAATAACCATTTGGGAAAGTTTTCAAACAATACAACAAATTGTACTGTTAGCAACAACGACCATTTACAAATTAAAATGGGACTTACTATGAATGAGCAAAGCGAAATTTTTTGTTAAAAAATTGGAACCTATTCGAACCCCCTTGGAAAACATTTTCCAAAATCGAGCAAGGTCAGGATTAACAGATCTCAAATCGTCGGTTTAGCTTGATGAGGCTTTCAACAGTTAAATTTAAATTTCTTCACAAGATACAGCTACACAAACATGAACGCTGCCTAATTTGTGTGAACCATTACATCGAGCAAAACAGATTATGATTTGCAAGAATAATCATTCAATATGGGGGAAAACTTCTACAGTTTACTGAAACTAGACTAAAGCAAGTACAGGCATGTGACCAGTTGGTATACAATTTTTCACATCCAAGAATCCGGTTTTTTCACATGAAAATATCAGATTATTCCACATTTTTTTACCCAATATTTTTGAAAAAATAGCTATTTCAAGAGTAAAGGTATAACAGTGCATCTCAAACTACAGGACGCGACCCACCCTACAATAGACAGAGAAATTACGTACGAAATGTTACCTTTTGACGTAATTTTCTGTGCCAAAAATGTGTTTTCGGCGAAATAGTAAGAAAACTACACATTTCATTCGAAATCTATGCTAGGATTTCGTGCGAAATATGTACTCACACGAAATACTCGGGAAAAATGGTGCGCATGCGTAGAAAACATTGTGATCACGGCAATGGGGACTTTCGTAAAATAAATTTGATGGTTACTCTTTGCCAATAGGGACTAATAGGTATATAGCAGAACTATACGTATGGTCACACATCTTTATTACTGGCTTGGGGTATTTTGTACTAAATTTCCCTAACTGTTTTTACGAAATACGAAAAAGAGCATGTACTTACGAAATGTGATTTCGTTTTCGTATTATTTTATTTCGTACGGAATTTCTCTAACTGTCTAGTGAAAACTAAATACAATTTTTGTTGGAAGAACGGAATCGTCAATCACGCAATAGGTGAAATATTGTTTAAAAATACAGTAGAAGCGATAGGTGTAGGTGGCCTTCGGGCGAAATTTTTAGAAAAACACACCGTAAAAGGTAAAATTTTATCTATTTAGCCAATACTTCTGTAATAAATTTCCAGAAAAATTAAAAAAAATAGTCTCATAAAAAAGGTAGATTGACATTTCCATTCCTGTGGCACCCACAGATATTTCAAGGTGTGCATATGCCCACCTGTACTCATGCAAATGTTGAGTGCATTGGTGTTCTGACCCCCTTGCTGATCTAATCAGGTGCTCAACTCCGAACCCATTAAACATGTCAAATACTATATATGTTAATATTGCATTGTCCACATAAGGCAGTTGCCTAGTTCACCTCTATAATGGAGCTAGCCTTGCATGTGGGTAGGGCAGTAATCCATGAACCTAATATAAGCAAAACAACACAGCATTGGTCATATTAGTCATTGCAAAGCTGCATACATGTACAAGGAGGTAGAAAGAATTGAGAGAAACTGCTCAAATTGTACACTCATAAACCCGGCAGGGCGACACATTTTCCCCTGCAATGCCTGACCTGTAGTCATCTTCTTATGTAGAACTTGGCACTTTGTGCGTCAAAACAGCTTTACAACCTCCAATGGTGCAACTGCAACCACTTTACAACCAAAACTAGTGATATTCGTTCCAAATATAGTATTCTGTCTACATCAGATGTTGCCAATTCTGGCAACCAATTTGCAAGTCGTTTTTTCCATAAGGGTTGAGATGATCTCCTGATCATACCTAAATCCAGGTGCAGTTGGTCAACTATAGTCCATGTTTTCGACATGAACAGTGAATTAAAAGTGCTGAAAATCCGAATGAAACCATGCCACTATGCAGTACTATCCCTTTGGAATCGGGATACATGTACTGTATATCTAATCAACTGTGGTTTTTAGTGCTTTTATTTTTAAATCGCCATTTTTATAATTATGAGTATTTGCATTTATCTAACATTCCCCTACTACGAATCATGAAAGCGTATATTGCACGCTCTACTCGAGTCTGACTTCCGCTTCCGTGACACATGAATTGTCTTCAGGGGGTTCCGTTTGGCGGCGTAAACAGGCAATATAAATGTGCTGGATGCATGCAGTAGATGCACTTAGAATTCCAGTATGTGTAACATTTGGAAATGTGAGGTTTTTCGCCCCCTTAGGTAATGAATTGTGGGATTAAGGGGAGCGGAAATAAACGAACGCGCTAGATCCGAGAGATCCACTTGAGCGGAAGTGAATGCCTTCACCAGAATTCGTAGGATGAAATGGAAAAAGGGCCCCCTGCGGGAAAAGAACCGAAAATGCAAGAGAAATCAACGAAAACAATGGTAGTTGATGGCGGCGAATACGAGCTTCTGACTTCTGTAGGGCAAATTTCGTGCTGAAAACCAACCATACGTTACATGCGGCCTGCAAAACCTAAATGGCAGCCTTCATTAGCCATTTTATTTTCCCGCAGAAAATTATTCATGCCTAGCTGCCCAGTGCCCCAGGTACATGTGACATATGAGTTCCATATATTTTCGGAGGGGTCTGTTTTTCATGTGGGAGGGGTGGATGTACACTGTGTGTGTGATTTCATTAGTCCGACCTCTTCTCGAGTATTGCTGTCCGATTTGGAATCCTTACAGGGAGGATCGAAAGCAGGAACT
>JAQGAF010003014.1:0-19480 GCA_034687865.1 Kryphioiulus occultus
CTGACAGGGCCCGACGTTGCTTAACTTCGGGGATCGGACGAGAACCGGTGTTTTCAACGTAGTATGGCCGTTGACGATCAAAAGGTTTTATGCTACGGTGCCATAGATATTTCAAACCACTAATAATTTCTACATGTCATGTATGATGTTCTAAGCTAGTTAGTGATTTACAATAATGTCCTTTTGCTTGTTTGCGAGATTTGTAACTTTGGTCTATATAATGTAAGTGATATCACCAGGGTGGTATTTAGTAAACTTATTGTTTCTTTGAGAAAATTTTAAAAATGACCACACAATTCTAAGAAATGGTGCAGATGTTTTTATTGTAGTAAAATCGCGAATCCAAAACATTTTTAGAAAATTAGAAATCTTGAAAATGTAAAATAAAATAATAAAAACAGAAAAAAATCTTTGAGATTCACAGACATCTTTATTCGTGAAAGATTGTTGATAATGCTATTATTGTAATATTTTTTCGCAAAATCGCATGCGTTCGTTAAAAAATAAAGTGCTTAAAAGTATCGTGAGAACGTTTAAATAATATTAAAAAAGGAATTTCCAGCAGGGTATTAACTTACATTAAAAACATGAATTGGTAAAAAAATCCAACACTTCAATCAGCATTGGAGCAATTTTAAAACGACAAGTTATTTTTGTTCCAAGATAAAACTTTCTTTACACAGTGTTTAAATCCGAAGTGGTAAACCACTCAATTACCAGCTGACCAACTGAATCAACAGCTTTTTTCGTTTTAGCCGGTGTTAAATTAATAACTTCAGCCAATTTATCCCCGATATTAGAAATGTCAATCTGCATTTCAGTTATCAAGTCGTCCTTCAGTAATTTGCTATTCCAAATCTTAAATAAATTAAGTGAAAAGTCGTATAAATAAAATATTTCTCGGTAAAATTCATCTTTTAACTTAAACAACTTTTGTTAATAGTAAATTAAGTTAGTTTTCACCAACCTGAATTTTCAAGTTCGATTTCGTATTTTTTCGGTAAAATACAGCACCAAAATCCCATTGTGGATTGCTGTTGCTTTTCATTGTTGCACTTCGAACTTTGTGTTTCTCGCAGAATAAAATTAAATAAGGACTGCATGCTAAAGAAATAAGAATAAAATTAATGCTAATCGATCAGCGACTAAATTTCATTTGAAATATCTGGTGGGTCCTAGGGTATTTTCCTCCATTTACCTTCAGATGAAAGAGATTCTGCAATATTTCTGCCTTCTCGAATTTTAATAATTGTAGCAGTGGAATAAGAAGGAATGCAGGATAACAATGATGGTTTAGGAACATCCAGCTTAATTTCTCTATAAAAAAAAATACAATATGCGAATGACAAATGTGCATCACCACGTTAAAAATAATGATATTTCTTCCACAGGAATTAAAATGCACTCCCACCTTAGATTGCAATAATTTTCGGAGAAAACTCTAACAGCAAAATTCCTTTCTTGTTTAGGAACGAACGTTGCAGGTATAAAAATATATCTGCCTTGGCTTAGTTGACATTTATGAAAAACATTTCGAGTTTCAATGTAATCGGACGTGGAAACAATCTTTTGGAGTGTGTGTAGCCTATATTTGCGATTTAATTCAACCTATTTTAAACAACAACAAGAAATACCATGGTTAAAATCAATTTACACAATTTACAGCTAAATGTTTTATTGCTGCAATTTGTGCAGATTTCAAATACCTTTATTATCTGTAGTCCAATGCTAAATAATCCACAGTTAACAGATTTTTCACCTCTAACATCTTTCTGTTGAAGCATTATTAAGAATTTTTCGTCGTCGGATTTTACATCTATGGAATACTATACGGAAACAATACCATCAATTGTCACATTGGCCCACAAAAAGTCAGGCACAATTACTGTTAAATTGCACAAAAAATTATAAATAAAGACTGGCCCATGCATATTTTGCAAACTATGAAATTTTACCATGGATGCTACCGTTTTAATTTGAAAATTTAAATAATCTGCAGCTACAAACTTGCCTGAGGATTCTGCAAAAATGAATCCTTGTGATTGGAGCATCCACCTGCCCGAGCCATACTTGTGCCCTTTGGTCCATCACGCCACTGACCAAATAAAAGTGCTTCGTTCCATTTTTTTGCAAACGAAAACCAAGACGTATTTATCAAATAGCACAGACTGATGTCTGTGAAATGGGTGCAAAAATCCTCAAACGTCATCCTGCCAAGACGAAAACGTTACAATGATGGAAAAGGAAATTTGTTGTAGAAAGGGTCAACATCCAAATTTTATTTTTTACCAAAATTCTCCATCGTCTTGAAACGTGAGCCCAACTTTCTGACGATCCTTAGCAGAAACCTTGGACCATTCCTCAGAACTAGAAAATAGGCGATTTAAGGAGGAGGTTGTAAAACACCAATCTCTGGAATAAAGAAGAGCAGCACCTCAAGTGGTTAGCATGCCCACCCATGCGTGTTAATGACAATAAGCTGCTGTGCATTGCATGGGGCTACACAGTGTATTAGACAAGAACACGACATCTGCAAGTGTCACCACTTCATTAATGTTTTATGTTATTAGTTATGAAATACTTTGTGCAGCAGTGTTATCTGAACAATATCCAAGAATAAGCGTATGAATATTTGTATTTCAATTCTAAGGTATGAATCAGCCTAAATTAAGCTTGACAGTAGCAGTACCAACTAATATAGAAAACAAACAGAATTTAGTTTATTTAATTTAGCTAATTTAGCAATATTTCATTTGTTGATGAAACTAGCCAGGGTTCCCCCCATAGATGAAATTTCAACTTCCTTGACTTTTCCACGTTTTAAAACAAATTTCCATGACCACTGAAAATGCAAAAATATGACATATGCCAATGTAAGGAATGCTATATTTATTCATTATTATTAATTAACAAATCATAGAACAATTTTCAGATGGAAACGGCAAATTTAGATTATTATTATATTTAACTTGACAATTTCAATATTAATTTTTCACAGAATTACTTATCTTAATTTCTGTGTTGACCAATAACTAGCTATGCGAAATGGATTGATTATTTATTTGTTGAATTTCCCTGACCTTTGGAGTTTAAATCAATGTTTCATGACTTTTCCGTGGCGTTCCAATTTCCCTGACAATTCCAGGTTTTCCAGGTGTGGGGGAACCCTGCTAGCTATCAGCAGCTCGATGCATTATTTTAAAAAAATGTATGCTAGACAATTAAGTGCTTTTAAAAATTGATAAATTTTTAGTTAAATCATTGTGAGCAAGGTACATACAGTATTTTCAAAGTAAAAGAAATGCAGTCTACTTACCCATCACTAAACGCCCCAGACCATTCTCGTTCTCCCCATGGGTTTCTCAGTCGAACCATGCGCAATTTTTCACGACCTTTGAAAATGTCAAATAGGCTGGTCTTGGCTGTGTTGATTTTACGCACGTCAGTAATGCAATACGCATGCCCCATGACTAGACCCATGCCAGTACGACTGTTCATTTCACTAGGTGTTGTGGCCTATGAAATTCAATTCTAGTTATACCATAGGGCAAACCTACCCTAGTATGCCAATCTCTATCATGCTCACTTTGATCGCACAGCACATCAAGGAATGATTTTCAGATTCCTTCCTCAGCATGCGAAAAAGATCTTTCCTCTTCAGCTCATCTTCTTGAGCTCCAGTTTCTTTTAGTTCAATACGTTCTGCAAACCCAGCAGTGAAGTCTATCAGTGCATCTACTAAATTGCCAACTTCCATAGCTGCGTAAGATCCAAAAAGTCTGTGAATATGAAAGTATTAGTATCCAAATTATTTACAATGCCATTGAATTTTCTCTAAAAATCACAGACACGCACTTTGCATAGGCTTTTTCTAGAAGAGAGCACCAAAATTCATTTTTCTGTTGAGAATGGGCAAAAACGAGATGTCCATTTACTGTTGGAAGGCGATCGTCTATGGTAATTTCCATCCATTTACCGAAAACCCAGAGGCGGAAATGGAATATTCCACCATGTTGATTTGCATCATTTGGCTTATAATCCTGACTCTCACAATCAGGTACAATCTAAATTAACACGAATTTATTTAATAATTTAAAACTTTATAAAACGCAAAGTAAATTTATATATTGAGATTATGTGTCTATTTTTGCCTCAATTACTTACTCTGTCCCACAGCTCCTTTTCCTTGGCCAGAGAACAACAAGCGGCAACAAACCAACAATTTCCTAGACTGCCTTGAGTGATGTTTGAGCTATTTAATCTCCCGACGACCATTTTAGGATCAGGGCAGATTTCCTGAAAAAGAAGTTAACAAAAGCGTTCGAAAATAAACTTAAGTGAAAACGTGCTTGTCTAAGCCAGCACCATCTTATCCACTCTGGAAAAATAAATTTTTGGCTTCTCGAAAAATGTTGGAATGATCGATTCACTGATATTTCAGAGAATATATGAAACACTTAATAATTGCCCAAGCTAGGTCATCTTCTTCAAAGAAACTATAGATAATCTGACATTTGGAGATAACGAATTGCAAATTTCAACCATTCTGGCAGTGCATTTTGCATTTCATTTTAAATAGCCTAACGAGTACTGTTAAATGCGGAGTTTCAAAACAATGAGTCTGCCATAAGACACAAATATTAAAACCGCATTGGTTGCTGACTTTCTTAAGCGAGGTTAAACATTCCTTTTAAATAGGTCGAGTTGACGCTTCAAGTAGAAGCAGCATATACAATTTCATGTAACAAGCATCAAAGGCATCTTATCACTTTGCTCATTAAATCTGGGTAAATAATGTATCAAATATTTAGTTTCTCGCAATGAACTGCACGTAAATTCACAGCATAACCTCGATCATCATTCATTAACCCTTCACTATACTATTTGGGTAATCGGCTAAAGTGGCAAAAGTTCTTGAATTCATTCGAACGAATTTCCACATTACATGTATATTTCTGAGCAAGGGAAAAAAATTCTGCTAAATGGTGAAAGCTTTCAAACTGGCAATTATCTTGTACTGTACATTTTAATTTGTGCAAAAAAAATGGCTGATCCATGCATCGTCACCAAATCAGTCTGTCAAATCAATCTGGTACATTCGCTCCTCATAACAAAACCAGCTTTTATTACAATCGTAACGAGTTTCCTCTATTTTACGAAATCATTTTAATCGACTTACAGGCGTCCTAAAGGGCTGAAAGTGGATACACATCTTCTATTCACCTGCCATTTCATGTCATTTAAAGTTCATGGAGTAAAGTCGTTTCTTTCTTAATCAACAACTTTAAACTTTTAAAAAAATACTTTCGAAATCTTGCATGTTGGCCCACAATGCATTACGTTTTACCAACTGCTCGAATGCTCCATATGAAAGGTTGTACACGCCAAAAAAGTCAGTTTTTCTTGACACCTTATTAATTTTTAATAGTTGTTTACGTCTCATTTTGTGAATGTCACAAAGTGAAATATCAAAGTTTTATTTCGCCCACATTTTCTCGAAAGCTGTCATGCATGCAGCATTCCACGTCCCATGCTGTCATCTCTATTTTTGCATCTCAAGATGAAGAAAACATCCAAAATTAGCCGGAGCCCCTTGCACTAATCTGGTGCCCACCCGCCTAAATCCCATTTAATTTTTAGTAAATCTTTGGTCAAAATCGTTACTTAGGGTTAGGAATTCGAAGTATTTACCGTCGGTCGCTTCCATTCCACACGTCCTGGAAGTTCTCCAGATTGAAAGTTGAGAGCTGCGTTTGAAGCAGGAAAAGTCGGGTCTTCGAACAAACTGTTGTTTTTCAAACAGTTTTCCTTGAGTTTGGCGTAGTTTTGTTTTCCGAACTTGTGAGATTTTCCGCCCATTTCTGCGATTTCGGAGCCGCAAATCGTAGTCCTGAACGTGCCAGATACGTTTCACAGTCTGTCCAGTTTATTTTTAACTCGCGCAAACTCACCGCTGTTTGTATACATCAAACGTCACGTAGCCATGAATCACACTGCGCCCACCTGGTTGCTAAACCTTGTTGAAACTTTCGAGAGTAGCAAAAGGTCGTCGCTCCGTTGCGAAATTTGGCCACGCGCTAGGGGCGATTGAGCAGGAAATTCAAATCAGTCATACGTGTGCGTTAGATAAGCTGGGGAAAATAAAATACTTTACATCAAAGGAACAACTTGCCTATCATGCTCAGTTTCAACAACAAGTGCAGCGTCTATACTCGAAAACAGCACGTGACCACCGGTTAACAGGATGCCACCCCAAAGGTCGATTAGTCATGTCACGGACAAAACCTCGAAGCAAGTCTGAACATGTCGCTTCAGCCATGGAGTCTATCTTGAAACGATTTCGTTAAATTTGACATTTGTTACTGTAGGAATGTAAAATTGTGTCAATTGTTCGGTCGCCACTATGACTTCATGCAATGACACTAGGCCTGATGTTGTAAGCCTAGACAGTTGCCAAGATCGTCAGCGTTTTCGGCAATTAAAGCCCAATTTTAACTCGTTCCTTCAACGATGTAATTGGCCACTAATTAGCAGGCAGAAATTGAAGATTAGTTCTCAATTTAAATTCCATTAGTGCAAGGTTTTCAGTTGCTGCAACTGGCAACCTGCCGAGGGGGTTAAACCTAAAAGATGGCGTCTTCCATATCCACGAGTTTACCACGAAAGGAAACTTTCTTAGGATTTAAAATTTACAAAATCCTGCATTGGACTAAGAAAACTAAGATTGTTAATTTCTCTAAAGGCTCGTTTACACTATATAACAAAACGTTTAATATTTCGAAGTTGTACAAGTTTTTAAAAATGAGAAGAAAAAATTATATTTAACATGTTGTAGTATCGATGACCCACGTACTCGAATGGGGGTTATAATTCAACTTTTATGACGGAGTTAAAACTAATTTGTTATATAATAATGTTTTGTGATACATTTTAAAAGCACCTTACTTTTGCGAACAATACGAAGAAATTATTCTAGAATTTACATCTGGTTGAAATTAAAAAATTGGCAGCCTACCCGATAAACAGCAAAAATGTTTATTAGTTTAGAACATCAATAATAAATAAATAAATACTTATTTGATGAAGAAGTAGATTACAACTTCAAAAGCCGTCAGGTAATAAAGCATTATTTGTTGCTGAAATACGCCTTGGGTTTATGGATGGGGTATTTGACGGTGGGAGACGTTCTGATAAATTCACAAACTCTAGGCAGGGTCTAAAAAATCATAAATGAGATAAGAGCTAATTAATTAAGTGCCAGCATTTCCATTTAAGCAGAAAGTTTGAAACTATACAATCACCAATAACTTCCAATTCTATTAGCTCTTCTTGTTCTTATAGTTATCGTGATTCAAATTAAAAGGCTAGGAATCGTTCTTGTTTTTGAAAAAAATGTTCTGGAAGATGCACGCCTATTCTTATAATAACGTTCATTTGAATTAAACGAAATCTCGTATCATCCTATGCTAACATTAGTACATTGTGTTGAGATTGGAGTAAATTCTAAATCGATTTATTAATTAAAATTGACAGAAAGATCTGCATGGGCACAAGGGGCATACTGTGCTCCACACAGCCCATGGAATGCCAAATTTTACCAAGAACTTGGACTTTCATGTTTTGTCCATTCTCTACTCACATGTTTAAGAAATTCTGGTATACTCGCCTCAATTCTTCCTTTAAAAATTTTCAAATTTCTGAATGGATCCAAGCAGGTGGGTTGTAGTAATAGGTGTTGAGAAATATATTCATACGCCACAAAGTCTACGAAAGTAACCTGTTAATGAAAAAAAAATTAGATACGCAAAATCAGAATGTACAAAAATCTGAGTGCAATACTTGCTTCGTTTCCAGCGAAGAATTTGCGGGTATCCAAGAACTCTGATATGTACGTCAATTCATTTTCCAACTGGAGCATATAAACATTTTTCCGATTTTCCTAATTGAATAAAAAAGTCAACGGTATATAGCAACCTTGCTGGCATCGAAGTCTGTGTTTCCCCATTTAAAGTCAGTTTGTAGAAATGTTAGTAAAGTTATGAAAATGTTTAACTAAAGATTAACGAGTAAAAATTCAATGCATGTATTTATTATTTGCAATTTTAGAAAGTCACAGAAACCATAATGTTTTTCAAACTTTAAGACTTATTTTGTGGAAAAACCATGCAGTTGACTTAACTCGTTCAAAAATTTAGCAGCCTATAGAATTTGTCTATTTGGTATGAAAATAAGTTCTGTTGAATTGAAGCAAAGATATGCGATATAATCAAGATAAACTGATCAAACAAGTATTTTTATGTTCACTGCCATTCAAGATAATAGGAGTTTCTTTGGGTCTGCTAGCAATTCGTGTAGACAAGTTGAAAACTGCAATCATAAAAATGGATGAATTTATAAAAAATGTCTTACAAAGTCCTCATTGTAGCAGAGTTGAGACCATCTGGTATTTAGCTTATGCAACTGATGTTCTAAGATGTGGACGCGAATACGTTCATCAAAGTTTTGTCCTTCTGGGAACCGTTGTCAAACATGAAAAGATTACATGTAGTACACCAATTAACGGATTCGGACACTTTTCCAATACGCACTAATTCGTGTAAAGTTACCCAATTTATACTTGATAGCCAGGTATCTCATAATCGAGGAGTTGCGGGACAAGCTTACTTCTGCATCCAGGTAAAATGGAAGCTGCATTAACATCAATGTGATGTTCAATAAACTTTACATTTTAAGGTCAGTTTTACTGGCTCTTGACACCATGTCTTACACTCGGAAAAGCCAAGCCTAAACCAAATTTATGATCCATCCATTCATCTTCATTATAGTCTGGGGCTGGGCCGAACTTGTATATCCTGTCTTCGTACTTTTCATCTACGTAAGCTAAGACGAGTCGAATGCATTGACCGCACTAAAATTAAAAATCTTCTTAAGATGGCATTCAGTTTTCCCTATGCGAAGAAAATTCTTGAGTAGTCAATCACAGCATGGTAATATTTATACAGTGGAATCCGCTTACTGGGATCACATTGGGCCCAGGCTACATGTATTTAGACAATAATAGTCGAACGATTCTAATAGCCAAACGATAGGAAAAGGCTATTGTTACTTAATTTGAATTCTTATGTACATATACATCGCATAATTTAACTTTACAAAGCTTTTTGCAGCTAAAAAACAGATATTGGTTTGCTTACAATTTTTCTGTGAAATTCTCATATTAATGCATGTATTTTATTTGAAAATCAACTGATCTATGCTGCACACGAAGTCAAGCTTATTACTTGTAGTGCTTCTGTCATATCAACACTTTTTGCTGGTTTCTCATCTAAGATGCACGTTTCATATTCATCAACATCAACAGTCAGCTCTGTTTGACTCACATGCAGATACATGTAGCCTAGCAAATGCCGGATTTAGTCATTGGGGCTGCTATTGGAATATTTTCATCAATGGATATCGAAAATTTGGACGAATATTCCTCGAAATTTTCGCTATTCATAGCAGATGGGACATCATTTTATACATTTTCTTCCAACGAACATTCGAGACTTGGCGATTTCGACAACAATAAACAAATTATAACATTATCCGCGATCCCATAAGCGGAGTCCACTGTAACTGAAATTGAATATAACCTGTCACATTTTCTGAAAATTCACTTACAGATCTCGTTTTCCAATTACCCAAAGCAGGCATGATGCGCACTACTTACAATATCCACATTAACTGCAAAAATCAATTTTCAAGCACTAGAATTATATAAAGCTTACCGAATTCCGAACATACCTTACATCAAAAGAAATGCTTGCGAAAGGTCGATCGGAAACCAATAAAAAAAGTCAAGGGCACCTTGTTTGCGGGTACTAAATGCATCACTTCCATTTTCCCGCCTAAAACCTATCTTTGCAATAGTACAGTATTACCATAGCTATGGTATTATGTACACTGGGGTAGTAGTAGGATATGTTCACATCGCCCAACACAGTGGGCTTTCCCTAACAGCACGTAAGCTTGGCTGGGCAGCTAACAAATTTTTTTCTAACCTAACCTAGCCTGACCTAACTCAACCTAATCAAACCTAACCTTTAACCAATAGGCATATGTTGTACTAAGTTAGGTTAGGTTTTATTACGTTGTATTTGCAAATTGCCAGGTGTTAGGTGTGTAAGTATCCTACAACATTGTAATCAGCATCACGTACGAGTATACGTGGCATTTAATTGGAAGTTATTTAAATTTATATTATTTTCAACAATGAAAAACCAAAAAAATTAGTATATGTACGTAATGTGAATTGAATGCACGATGAGGCCTTTCATGTGTCCTTTGATACCTCGATTCGAAATATTCATAACCATCTTCTTTGGACGGTGTAAAATCGTTAAAATGCTTTAAAAGTTTACCAGAATTCAATTTATCGAATAATCATTTTCGATAGTTTGTCAATTTGAGACATGCATTATGAAATATACAATGTGCGTTTATTTAGAAGTGCTTGGGTATAAATAGGAAATTGACAGGAATATCCGGCAGGAATATAATGGTCTATGAGGATTTTAAAAATAAAATACATGTATATTTTTATTACTCCCAAAGAGTTAAGACGTCATAATCATAGCTACGTTGCTACGGTTACTAGAATGTTAACATGTAATATAGTAGATTGCGAATGAAGAAATAACACAACAAAATGGTAACAGTAATAAACTATAATTATTTTTTTTGAGAATTTTATTCAGAAAATTCAATGTAACTATGTTTTGAGTTTCTTATGTCCGCATACAGCTGGGCAAACACACGGTTCAATAACAGCGAAAATAGCTATATTTATTTGCATAAAAATTATAGTTCGCACAAAAAAAAGTCTTGTGACTTCAGTTTCGTCATGTTTGCAGAAGAATTTTTTTGGAAATGAATGTCCAGGTGTAGATGCTTTGCCATATTTATGATTCTTGGGAGATTCCAATAAGGTTGAATACTTTTATAAATTGGAGAAATAACTTAGCGCTTTGCAATCAAAGAGCCCCATTGATCGGGTACTTGAATGTGGGCGAAGTTTTTATGTAGTCTCCTACACGTGGCAGAGCCTGAAATGAAATCACGTGACATCACTCAATCATATAAAAACATATTGATAACATGACAGCTGTTTAATTTCAGTACTAGTGACATTTATACTTTTATGCAATTTCGATCTAACAGTCAATTTTATCAGAATCTGGTCACTCCATTTGTTTGGCATTTAGAAAATATCATCTAGATGGTATTATTCAGTTTCGTGAATTATTCATAAATATCTTACCTCAATTCTCGCCTTAAATTCCTTCAAATTGGCAAATGCATCGAGGCAATCTGGTTGCAACACTTGTTGCTGCGACATATACTCGTAGGCAATGAATTCCAAAAACGTCACCTGAATAAGTACGCTTCGGTCAAATACCATTCGCGTATTTCAAAATTGAATCTCAACTGCTACTTACGTTCTTTCCAGCAAAATATTTGCGCTTTCCCAAAAATTCCGAGATCTGCTTTATAACGTCAGGTAATTTTGTCATGTAGTCGCCTTTAATTTTGTCCTATTTGAACGAGAAATGTGGACATGTCAGCACCATTCATGCTAGTTTACTTCACTTGTACAATAAATGCAATGAAGGAAAAGAATGCTGGTAGGCAAAAATATACAAAAGACAAGATTTCACACAATTCTCATAAAATCTATCAATTTTTCAATATCAGCAAGATAGTAATATACGCTTCAACTTTCGTTAATAAATAAATTAAAATGTATTCTTGTTTGTTGCTATTAGTTTTTCAGGGTTGCAGAAAAAATATTTGTATAAGCTTTAGTTTAATCTTTGCTTCAAATGTACATACGTTATTTATATTCCAACTCTTACTTGTCGAATAAACATGAATGATAATGTCCTGGCTGTCGGAACTTGTTCGCTTTTACGGAAAAATATTGCATGTTTGTTTGTATTATTGTCTATGCGGTTTTTTTCATGTTTAACCTAACCTATCCCAATCTAATCTAACCTAACAATGTTATTTTTGATTTCACTGCCCTATCCACCAGGCAATCACTGTCAGCATAAGAGCTGTTAGGAGAAGCCCCCTTTTCATATTGTCAATACTCCGACACATATTTGGGGTAGGGATTAAACTAAAATACACCCAAATATTCCTTACACTTTACTATTTTGCAAAATTAATCAATGTGATATTTGCTGCGAATTATTGCTATTTCACAATCGCCGAATTTAGTTCGTAAAAAAATTAAAGAGGCTAGGAAGAGGATTAAAATTAATACTGAACAATTATAGAAGATAGTTTCAGACCCAGTTAAGAATTTATTGTTGCTCAATGATTTTTGAAAAGAAATTGGCCTTGCCAATATAATCTAAAAGACGATGCTTAACGATTTAATTTATAATCGCATCATTACATCAAATTGCTGCAATTGATATAGGCAATTAAGTTGCAGTAAGAAAGCAATATGCAATAATTATAGCAAGACATTTGACTTAGTTCGAATTAGAGAGTAATTGCTCAAGTTGTCCCCCAAATCCTTTTGAAATCATTGTAGCAATTTTTTGTACAAAGAAAGAACAGTCCATAGGCTACGTACGAAATTGGGACTGTAGCAAAGCTGAGCCCAGTTGGCGTGCAGATCGTACAAGTGATGCTCAAAAATATCAATGCGAATACGTTCCTCTTCAGTTTGGCCATCTGTAAACGTTACAAATTAAACATCAACTTACACCTACATTTTCCTATAGTCACGAACAATGCGAAAATAATACATTGTAAGATTATGCTCGTAAAGGTTTGCTAGCGGATAATATTCCACGTATTCAACAACACAAACATATTTACCCAATTTATGCTTTCTGGCAATATATCGAATAATTGCCGAACTTTGGGAGATTTTGACATCGCCATCGATGTAATAAGGAAGCTGAAAAAAGCAGCGAAATCCAGCATCATAATCATTGCTATAGTTTCACCATGGACAAGTTCTCAGTTTCTCATAAAACAGCTAATATATTAGTGCAACTTACATTGGGAAAACTTAAACCTAGATCAAATTTTTCTTTTAGCCAATGGGTGCGGTCAAAGTCTGGAGCTGGACCTCGGATGTACACCTTTTCTTCATATTTCTCACCAGTGTACGCCAAGATCAAGCGAATGCGCTGGCCGTACTGTAATAAGAATTTTCACAACAATACATTCCTAATATTGCGAACAGCAAATGTGTAGCAAATGTAAAAAAAACGTAATTTAAATATACGCCATGTTCCTAAGTATCAACAATACATCTTGAACAGTATTTTTCAACGTCCAACCTGATAGGGCTAGTACAGTACAGAGGGGTCAAGAAATATCAGGTATGGAAGTTATAAAAAATTCAAAAGCAACGATTTGCAGAGGGTCAATAAATCTAAAGAGAAGTGAAGAATGCAAGTGCCGTGGGCAAATTTAGCAGAGGGGAACGTCGCTTCAACATCAAACGCTATTGCGTTAATAAAATTGAAAAATATTGAAACCAAGAATCAGCTAATGTGCATTAATGTAGAATTCAAAAAATCTCAGAAGTGTTGAAAACTGTTGCTAGATAGTCACAACTATTGTGGTTAATGGAGGCACATTACTTACCCCTCGAATATTCCAATATCCAAGAACAGGAGCCATGGCTGACCACAACGACAAGAAGGTTATTGGCAAATGCCAGCAAATGTGACGCAGAATCTGGCGTTTATCAAAAATTGCACGAAGTCTCAACTTAGTTGACCTTGAGGAGCGAGTGTAACCTTGCTCAACCAGACATTCAATATTAAAGTCCAATCAGAGTTTAGATACACATGTACATTATGCAGTTACTATTTTCATAGACTAGGACCACATAGACTCCATGTTTCACTCGATATAGATTTTCATAAAACATTATTTTGAAAATTACAACCAATGTACCGTTGACAGTTTTGCAAATGAAATTAAGATTTGTATTTGAAATTTACGACCGATAAAATGTGCCGAAATACACATTTGTGTGCAGTTAGAAATATTCCAACCTGTTCCCTGCACGTCCCATAGCATATCACAAAACCATGGTATAATGTAGGCCTACAATGTTCTAGTATGAAACGACGACTCGTGTAAGTTTTTTGTGTGGAAAACTTTATTCACAAGAAATGCAGCATATCTGTTCTGGAGGTTCTTATCTCTCTTATAACTAGTAATAAGATAACCTCCACACAGTCCAAGAAATAGCGAATGTAAATATTTGTATCAAAAATCGAACTAGTTATCATTTGGCATTAGCCATAGTTTGAAGGCTTGTTTCACCAATTCGAATTGAAAAAATTTAACATGCTGAATAATTTTGAAAAAAAGTTAAATGCAGTTTGCTACAAGATGACAGTGCTCATGTTATTAACAATTGCTGAACTGCGCCATTGCACCATTGATCGGGTACTTGAAGGTGGGAGAAGTTTTTATGTATTCTCCCACTCGTGGCAGAGCCTAAAAAGAAACCAGAAATTATACCACTCAACTTCTCAAGCATTCAAAATTATTATAACAGCTGTGATATTTACAGTGCTAGTGACACAATTATACTTTCATGCAATTTCGAGTTAATTGTCAAGTTAACCAGAATCTGGCAGAAGGCCAACATTAATGTTTTCAATTATTAGAAGGCATTATGTTAATCTTCTTTGTGAGAATCGTGCTCGATCGTGACCGAACTAAATTCATTTATTTATTATCATCGAGAAAGTACTTTTCGATTTGATGAATTTTTCAGACAAGCTTACCTCAATTTTCGCTTTAAATTCCTTCAAATTAGCAAATGCATCAATGCAATCAGGCTGCAACACTTGTTGCTGGGACAGGTACTCGTAGGCAATGAAATCCACAAACGTCACCTAAATAAGCACGTTGCAGTCAAATACGATAAGCTTACATTCAAAATTGAATCTTAACTGTTAATTATTACATACATCGTTTCCTGCAAAGTATTTGCCTTTTCCCAGAAATTCAGAGATCTGCTTTATGACCTCAGGTAGCTTTGCCAAGTAGTCGACTTTAAGTTTCTCCTATTTGCACAAGTGGCGACACGAATTAAAATTAGAATATCGAACGAAGAATGGGCAAAGTAGAGGAAAAGTGGGGAAAATGTTGGGCAAATTCGAATTTTAAGAAATGACATTCTAATGACATGCTAAGTTTCCTTTACTTTCACAAGAACAACAATAGAGGGAAAGTCAGTCAGTGGGCAAAAATACACAAAAACCAACTTTTCATTCCCAAATAAGAAATTGTTGCACAATGATTTTTTAACGAAATTTGACCTTGTGGACATTATATGCATTCTCTATAAACTACGATGCTGAACGATTTATGATCCCAGGAATGGTAGTGCAGTCACTACACCAAATTACTGTAATTTATACAGGCAATTTAGTTAAACCAGCTCAAGGCATGGACGTGACAAAGCAAAATTGTTTCTAGGGAAGTGATCCATAAATCAGACAATGATATAAGTGGCGGCAAGCTAAAATTCAAAATATAAAAGTGTTTGCTAGATATTTGACTCTGTGGGCTATTGCGTAATTATGCTACCAATTGACGAAGCTCTCGATCAAATAAGAAAAGTCGAGAAACGCATGTTTCATTTTCACATCATTGTGTAACAATTTTGCAAAAAAAAAAAAAAAAAAATGTACAGTCCATACGTACGAAATTGGGATTGTAGCAAAGCTGAGCCCAGCTGGTATGCAGATCATATAATTGATGCTCGAGAACATCAATGCGAATACGTTCATCTTCAGTTTGACCATCTGTATAATTAAGTTTACAACAAATAATTCAACATTAGCTTATACAAAGTTTTTTAAAAAAATTTTTCTTTTCCCATCACGTGTGAACTATGCGAAAATGAGATTATGCAGCATTTCAACAATTCAGCAATTCAACAATATGTACCTAATTTGTGCTTTCTGGCAATGTATCGAATAATTGCAGAACTTTGAGAGAGTTTGACATCTCCATCAATGTAGTAAGGAAGCTGTAAAGGCATAGAAATCCAATATCATAACCATAGTTAGTTTCCCCATGGATAAGGTCTCGAGTCACTCATAAAAACAGGGTTTCAGTGATTTCACTAACACTATAACGTTCAACTTACATTGGGGAAATCTAAACCCAGATTAAATTTGTCTTTTAGCCACATGGAACGGTCAAAGTCTGGAGCTGGACCTGCAGTGTACAGCTTTTCTTCATATTTCTCACCAGTGTACTCCAAGACCAAGCGAATGCGCTGACAGTACTGCAATTACAATTTAAAAATATCCCAATAACAAGCAGTATGCTACCACATCAATGCATCACTTGTTTGAAAAAAATATTTGTAAAATAAAAATAAAATTGGTAAGTTAAATACACTGTAGACATTAGGGGGTGTCAATCCTAAAAAATAATTGTTAATTGAAATTTACTAATTGGTGTGCGCATCCGCAAATTACTACAAAAACCGGTTTTTCAGGTTTTGGTAGTCATATTCACACACTCACATCAATTAGTCAATTTCAATTACGATTATTTTTAGGATTGACACCCCCCTATTGTCCATCTAAAATTAAAATTTGGCAGGTTTATAAGTAACATAATTCAACATAGAATTCTGTCTTACTCCTCCACCCCCCTTGTCGCCAATTTCAGAAATGGAGCCACCCCTCCCCCCCAAAAAAAAAAATTGGATACGTAGTTTGTGGACAGCCCCCTTGCATAAGTTAAATTCATCATTTCTGAACATTTAGGGAATGATGTCATGGGAGGAGGGTCCGAAAACAGCGAAAATGTGATGGCAATACTTGAACGTCCCCAAACTAACAGCATTTTTGTTCATTTAGTTTTGGCACCAAATTACACGCTTTTGAGACATGTTGATGGTAGGAGATGCTCAGTCTGTCATCAACAACACGCCAATTCTGGTGGAATTTTATTTAACGTCATTAAGGGCAGCGGGTGACAAGACTGCGGCAAAGCACTGAGGTTTTCCGTTATTTACCTTTCGAAATTTAACGTCAACCAAAACCTAACGTTCGTTCGTGCTAGGCGGAATTACATGTAAGCATTTCTGTACATGACGATGGGGTGGAATTAAACTACGACAAAAGGCTTCCTATTACTGCATGAAGGAGAAAGCAAACAAATGAACAATATTGATCGTGCGAGCATTTCATGCCTAATTTTGCTCACGATTTGACCTGTTGTGTCCTGTAGAGGTGACAATGGGCATCAAGCACCAGCTTTTTGGATCCTGGTGCCATCTTGCATTTCCGCTGTTTGACAAAACGAGCGGAATTAATTAGTTTGCGGTCCAGTGATGTGCGGAGCCATAAAAACTGACCATAAAAGCGATGGGAATTGGGAATAAAGGTCGAAGAGGGAGAGACACCTGATGGAAGCTGCTTGACATGGAGGAATCCGGGGGTCAACGGGGTCACTGACCATCGGCCATTAGCACATTGAGGGTTGACAATGGCTGCTTGGCTTGTTTGGTGCTAAAGACTGATGATGTCACAACAAACTGACAAAGCACAATAATGGATAGTACCCTGGTTTTGTGGATACAAATTTGGGTTAAAATTCATCGTTTGGCATCCAGGTTTGCACCCCCTAGGAAATAATTGCAAGATATATTGCAAATGCAGTGGTCGTTTTATCACAACACGAAATACATGTACATTTTGTATCATACTTGAGTTTTGACTAACATTTCCATTTTCTACACCTTAAATTCACTCGAAAAAACGGAATATCTAAGTGTTTCCCATATTCCATGTACAGCGTGTCTACTGGATTTGGTCTTGCAAATTCCATGACTTTCACGACTTCAACATTTTTTCCATGCCTATTAGAATACGAGGTCGTTCAAGGCTTATGTCACGACTAAATATCGATTTTCAGAAACATTACCTACCAATGTGGCGACATGATATTTTGCGAAAGTGTTTGAGAAATGAAGAATTTAAACCCACATTTTTATTTTGTGATTCAATGAAAAGACAAAAATTCCATACCCCTAATGTAAATTTCATGACTTTTCCATGACCCTGATGTAAATTTCATGAATTTTCCATGACGCTGATGTAAATTTCATGATTTTTCCATGATCAGGTTTCCATGACCTGAAATAAATTTCATAACCTTTGCATGACTGTAATGTAAATTACATGACTTTTTCATGACCAAAATGTAAATTTGATAACTTTTCCATGACCCTGATGTAAATTTCATGATTTTTCCATGACGCTGATGTAAATTTCATGATTTTTCCATGATCAGGTTTCCATGACCTGATATAAATTTCATAACCTTTGCATGACCGTAATGTAAATTACATGACTTTTCCATGACCAAAATGTAAATTTCATAATTTTTCCATGACCCTGATGTAAATTTCATGACTTTTCCATGACTTCCATTACCGGTAGACACCCTGCCCAACCGGTATCAGCGCCACCTAGTGAAGCTGCGGATAAACGAGGCATGACGAGGGACGAAAGCAGTGACGCTAACTCAGCTTTTTTCCAAACTGAATTTAATTTAGGGATTGAATGCTTCATTACCAAGTTGATTCGTGTTAGATTCCACCATTAACAAGTACAGGCGATGTACAATAGAAGCAATTTACATCGACAAGGTGGATCGATAAAGAAACGCACGTAGCGTGGGTTTAACGGGGGATTAGGGTGCGTGGGAGGCCTGGGGATAATCATTGATCAACGATCAAGAAATTCGCGGAAAATAAATAGGGGGAGAAGCGGCCAAGCACAAAAAAATGATGGCGGTTAAACAACCAACTTACCCAAAATTTCGGGCTATAGTAAACACCCTGGGACGCTCACATTTTATGCAGATAAGACCGCTCCATCGATTTCGAAAATAAAGAAAATGTAACGTTGTAATCGAACAAAATAAAGACAATGGTGCGTGCAAAGCGAAGGTTATGTTTTATCGGAAATGACGGTGGTGGCGCTGGTGGTCGTTTACGCGATTGGTTGTCAGATATGCAAAATAAGTCGAATGTGGACTTTGAGACTGACATGGGAGGGAAATGTATTACGAATTGCAAAATATATTGCAAATGCATTGGTCGTTTTTATCGCAACACGAAATACAGTAAATTTGGTAGTGTAAACAAAATGCATTTCACTAATGCATTTTGAAATATACTGACTTGTGCATTTCGCGGTATATTTGAAATTACATACTTAAAAAAGACACATGTGCTACATTGAATTCAGTGGCGTACGCAGGATTTTATTTCGGGGGGTGCTGAACCACATCTCCTATATGAAAAAATTTCGGAATTTTTTTGTGTAGAGAAAATTACTACCAAAAAGTGAAAATTTCGGGAGGGGCTGCAGCCCCCTCAGCCCCTCAGCCCCCCCTTGGGTACGGCACTGATTGA
>JAQGAF010003015.1:0-19475 GCA_034687865.1 Kryphioiulus occultus
TGGTGTTTTTGTCTTCTCATATCACCAGCTACCTACCCTATGAATTTGTCAATGCTTTACCGGAACACCCTGTATACTGAATTTGTTTCAATGGCGTCCATGCCGTGGCAAGTTCAATTTCCAGGCCTAGATTTTAACATTGTGAAACATTATCTAATATCCGTACTGCCGTTTGAAATTGCAATTTGTTTTAGCAATTCTTCCTCGTACAAAAAATGATTTCTTGGAACCACAAGTTTTTCAAATAAATTATTATAACGAGGAACATTTCACAAACCTATCTTGAGTATCCACACGTAAGGCACTCTGGAAAGCTCGAATAGCTTCGTTAGTATCATTCCTTCTTATCAGCAAGATTCCGAGCCGAAGAGATGCCCACTTCGGACTGAAATTAATAGGAAATCCAGTTAACATGCGAGCTAGGTAAATCTAATTTCTTAGAAATGCTGTAGAATAAACTAAAGAATATGAAATCAAAATATGTAATAAATTATATGTAATTCGAACGGTTTTTGAATGCAACTGAAGTAACAGATTGCACTCACAATGGAAACTGGAGTATGTCTGTGCAATATAATTTTATGGATCATAAATAAAGTTTACCAAAAATATAGACACGTGTAACGTCAAAACTTCTCGATAATGCTAGTGTAAGTAAAAGTATAATTTTCAAGAAATATCATGACCTACTATTTAGCTATTAGGAAGTTATGATTAACAGCAGCCTACCTTCCCGGTGCAAGATTGTTGGTTACAGTTCGGAGAAGGGCAAGATTGGCATCCTAAAATTAGAAAACTCATCGTCAATTTTTGTAAATCTTACATCAACATAAGTAATAGTGCAATAGTGCAAACTGACCATGTCATTCAATTGTTGATACATGTCACTTAAGCTAATGCCAGTTTCCTCCACGTGCTTATTCAAATCAAATGAGTACTTGTAACATTCTAAAGATTTCCTGTAAATTAGCCAATTACTGAAACATATTAGCAGTTTTCAATCAAAAATTAAAGCTCAGCGATAAAATTCATTCACTTTAAATCCTTCGCAATATCCCTGTAGTAGTGGCCAAGCTTCAGGAATACTAAAGCATTGCAAGCATTCAGTTTTGCTGCCTAGAACGACAACAGTACTTTCGAATAAAACGCTGTTTATGTGTGAAATGCTCAAAGGCGGATTAAACTGACAAAATTTTAAGTAATTTTTTCTACTAACCTGTAAGTAATAGGTATGTGCGGAAGAATGGTCAAGCAGCAGAGCATAAATATTGCCGAGTTGCAACATCAAGTCATCATTTTCTGGCGCTAACTCTACCGCATCAAAAAACCTTAAACAATAATTTCAAAATAAGTGGCATGAAACGGTAATATTTCATTTGCTGTGCTCAATCTGTAACAATTTTCTGGGTGCGTTCCCCTCAAATTGTGGGGATAAATGTTTAACAAATGCACTTGGCGAATTTTGTTTGATAACACTGGGTCAGTGAAGCATTTTCGGGATTTTTACTCAAATGAAGGTAGTCTTTCTAACAAAGAATGAAGGAATAGTATGCATGTAGTTTCTTGAATATAGAAATACCAAGGGCTACTCATGGGAGACTTCCATTTTAAATGCTATAACATGTACAATGAAACTCTTCATGTGGGACACCTCTATAAGTGTGCCACCCCATCATGTGGAACAATTTTTCTTTGCACCAAACGTGTGCCATAGTTAACATTAGGGGTAACCCTTGTAAGCGTGCCATCCCCCTAACTCGAAACTGAAACAGTGTCTCATGCACTGCCAACGAGGAAAACCCTCTTCAGTGGTTCGATTTTTGGTGGTTCGATTTTCGAATGAGGGTCTCGAAAGGACGCCAGAATGACTAGGCTTGGACCTCAATCTCCAGGGGGTGGATTACGTGCCCTGCATCCCTTGGACTGAAGCCCCTTTTGGCCCCTATATGTCGCCGCCCATGCCACCCACTTTTCTGGAGATAGCCCCTTCACATCGTGGGATAAGACACCGACTTGATCGTGTTGACTTTCCCACCCTGGTGGAGAGATACACTCAAAATCAAGGAAAATGTTGTGTTCAGACAAATTCAAACTAATGTTCAGTGTATGTATAATTTTGAGTGACTTTGGCTGACAGAGCAATGGGACAATACCTGCTTTTTGAGTTGACAAAAAACTTGGTAAACTAACTGGGAAACCTCGCTAAGTGGAACATTTTCAGATTGCACCATAGGTGTTCCACATAGAGAGGTTTCACTGTATTTAGTGCATTTTACGTAAAAGAACTTAGGCAATTGTTTATATACAACAATATCTGAATGACTGAGGCAATAAGAACAGGTGCCTGACTTGCGACTGGGTAAATGCTGGTTAATTTTTCGGATAAAACCATCTTTACAAACTGTATTACCTTTCCTTAGCAGCTGCAAAGTCTCCTCTTTCAGCATGTAAATGGCCCTCTAATGCTAACATCAGGGTGCGACTTCCATCTGATACTTCCAAATCCCCTAAAACCTTGTGAAAGATTAAAAAAATGTCAATACTGGGGGCTTTTCATAAAAAACTCAGTATACAGTGTGTACGGATAGCTGGTGGTATGTGGAACAAATACCACGAATGTGTGGGTGCAAATGTTTCCATGTCATGCGAAATGTAATGTTTGCGCAACGAGTTTGGCATGTCCCTATTCATACTGATACATGCAGAATTGACTGAAGGACACACGATATGATGCAAGGGGTCATGTTAACCACTCGGTGTATGCGATGCCAGTGGACACGGTAGAAGACACGGTGGATCGAATTGTTGATGCCTGTGAAAGGGTCCAGGATGGGTTGGTTGGTTATTGGAGTTTAAGAGTGCAATGCCTCAAAGTAAAATAGTGCCCAGATGATGTCTAAAAAGAAAGCAGGTCTCTGTCTTGGAAAACAGGACCAACTCAGGCCAAAAGGAGTAAAAAGCGAAAAAGTCGGACATGCATGAAGAAATGAGAGAAAGGAGGTAACAGGCACATGTCCGCCCCACCAAGCCAGCTCGCCAGTGTAAGGGGCCGCCCAGAAGCTAGGAAAGGACCAAAGACCATCTGCCAAGCAGCAGCATGGTGCGGACACACTAATAAGATGTAACGTACTGTCAGCAACTCCTGGCATGGGGGGACCGAGGTGGTTTGTTTGTTTGTGGAATTTTTATCGTTGGCCTATTTTTGCACCTATTGGGCCCATCACCAACGCCAGGGGGAAGACCGTCCACCTGGAAATTTAGCCGCAGGGAGGAATACGCCCCCCTTTGGAATCTTTAACGTGAGGAAGTCACTGCCTGTGCAAAGGAAGCAACCAGTGGAGGAGAGGTCTAGTAGAGCTTCAAGGCCTCAGGATAGGATAGGCATTGAGACATCGATTGACACGATTTTCTGCTCCTCCAGAAAACGTGGACACTGACTAGACCAGGAAAGATGTGTTCCCTTGCAGGTGTTGCAGAGCACAGGAGAAGTAGTCATTCTGGAGGGCGGCCTCAGCACACTTGCCACAGTGCATCACTGAATTGCAGCTCTGGGAAGTCTGACCAAAACGATGGCATTTGAAGCAATGCAGAGGATTGGGCAAATAAGCATGGACAGGAATGTGCTTGAAGCCAGTGATGGTAGGCTGATTGGTTTGATGATTTTTACCGTTGGGCTATTTGCGTGCCAGAGGGCCTATCACCAACTTCAGGGGTAGACCGTCAACCTGGAAATTTTGCCTGCAGGGGAGAATATGTTCCCCCGAGAGATCTTTAACATGTGGAAAGCAAAGGGGATTCACACGGGACCTCGGTTTGAACTTATCCGAAAGAGCCACCACATAAGAGAAAATCGCCTGCCAAAAATTTTCCCGACCTTGACAGGGATGCGAACCAGCATCGCTTGGGTCGAGAGGCCAGTGCGCTACCACTCGACCACCGGCACCGGCAGCCAATGACGATGTGGGAGGGATGGGACAACACACAAATCATGGTGGTTGGTATCAATATGTTGGGTATCACTTAAGCAGCACACCATCACGTTATCCAGCACCGAGGCTGAATATATGTCCCTTTTTAGGCTGTTCCAAAGAAGCAGTCTACCTGCGACAACTCCTGAGCATTGCAAAAATGGTGGAGAACCCAGTGTTACCATTTCGTTCCAGAGGCATCTGAATCAGGAATGATCAACGTCCAATACCTATCAACCGATGAGATGCCTGTGGACCTGCTCACCAAGAGACTGTCACCGACACACCTCAAATTTGCCATCACGTTGGGGTTAGTTGCAGTTGAAGGGGTGGTTTGTAAAAGTCAACCTAAACCTGCTGGTGACAGACCCAATACTGGGACCCTCCACCAGGCTCCCTACCTCAGGGACCTACTCCTTTTTACCATTTGGGCCAACCAATCACTGTAATAGTGGTGTTTAAACCATTGTAACCCCAAAAAAAATTTTAAAGTTCACCATCCATGTTGTTCCGACTTAGAAATAACTTTCATAGTTTGTGTTGACAGCAATTAAATTAAGTAAAATAAAAGTACAAAAAATAACAATAAATAATAAAATGTATACCTTTTCTACCTGCTCCAACTTGTTTAGTTTTAAAAAAGCAAGTCCTTGATAGTATAAAGCTTGAGACTTCAGCTTATCGTCTTTGGCCACCTTTTGGAGAAAAAAATGTGTAATCAGCATTTCAACTGATCATAACTGGAAGCATTATTTAGAAGCTGGGAAATAAAATTCTTTGCAAACTGTCTGGGGTTTGGACTGTGTGTATCTACGCTGAAAATATACAGGCATCAATGAAAAATGATCACAAATCATCGCAAGATGCAAGGCCTATATCTGCCTTGGAGCTCATGCTGTTTTATGCAGTGGAATTCCATGCACATTGTCTTGCGTTGGCAACTTGGCATGCAATGGAATTCTATGCCTGTCTGGCTCCAGGGCATTTTTTTCAAAAAAAAATTGAAATAAATTTGCAACTAGCTATGTTGGTAAAAGTAATCCTATCACAAAATGTTCATACTGGTATTTATATCTGTAATACTACGAGAAATGTCCTCATTAAGTAATGATTTTGCATGCCATAAATGCAACTTTTGCATGTATTGCAGAAAACTACTTGGTAATGTAAAGGTAAATCCGATACCAAAAGTCAACATTAACTTTTGGCTTACTTTATGGCAAGCATAATTTCTCATTTGTCACATTTTCATATTGGCCAGTTACTTTTGAGCAAAACTTTATGAATGTGCACAGACATACCAGACATACATTACTGTGCTGACTGACCTCGCTACTAGTTTTTCCTTCGTTCTTATTTTGTTTTTCCACTACCAGTGACCATGAAACTTTTCCTGTAACATTTTCAGAGCGATTTCACATTTTAGGGGACAGGTATGAACCTATAGTTTTCTCCCCATTTCTCATTTTAGAGAAACCTATTTGACGTCAGATTATGATGGGGGAGTGCAACTCATCCATGCAAATTACCTAAATTTGCATGGATGGGGGAGTGCAACTCGTCCATGACCCAGCAGGCTTTTATTTCAGAAACTTTTGTAGTTGGAAAGCTTAACTAGGAATTTGGGGACACAACAATACATTTTGTGCAAATTTAAATAAGTAGTTTACTTCTAAACAGGGTGAATGGTCAAATCTTCAATAGATTTTCCCAAGTTTTCCAGACAATTTTTGGAAAGTTTCCAGACAATTTCAAGAAAAACGTTTTAGATGTTATGACGGAATTATGGTGGAATTATCCCACAATTCTGCAATAATAAATAATAATATTAATAACTAAGGGTATGCTGTAGGCGAAATTTTTGAAAAATCACAAGATATATTTGAATTTTTACCACATTAATATATTTTTTAAAACCTGAAAAAATCCGAAATCAGCAATTCTACAGTCGAATCTACTTTGAATTTTTGCCATGTTTGCTCAATTTTTGAGAAATTCCACATCTTTATATACGTTTATAAAGTGGTACTGTTTTTATAAAAAGGAAACTTAAAATAACGTCCTTTTTGGGTGTCTTTTCCTGGCCAGAAACTGCCGTCCTTTTTGGACGTCTTATAAAAGGCGCCATTTTCTTTCTAGAAAACGGCGACCTTTTTGAACGTCTTTAAAAAAACAGATTGTATTATCCTATACCATGTTGGTGTGTTTGTATATTTGTATAGTCTATATCTGAAACAATATATAGCTTCAGGATTTTGCTGAAATGGGGTGAATCTATTGTTATCGGAAAGACTCATCTAAGGAGCTAATTATTCGAAATAAAGATGTAAAAATGCATACAAAATCTGCACGTGCCCAAACTTGCACATGTCCAATTTTTTGAATTTGCCCGTGCCTGAATTGGAATTATTTCGCGTTCTGGCACTTAACTATTAAAACTCACAAGGGCCATGGATTCTGGCTCGGGCAAAAATAAACCTCAAAAAAGGCAACAGATACTTCACAAACTAAAAACTTTGGTTAAAATTCATCATCTGCCATCATCATTTGCAAAACGTTTCCGCCAAATCTGTTTTTTGGCCAGTGATCATATCATCACTGTGACAAAATCATTTAGTGGTGTCTTATCAAGTTGGTAGCAGAGCGCGATTGGGTCAACAGAAGAAGATTCCTGAGCCTCCAAAGTTAATTGACACTTAACTACAAGACTGGGCAGAAGTGACAGGCCAAGCAGTGAGACAGAACAAAGAAGCAGCCATATTTGAACTGAGTGAATCCCAGATAGAATTGAAGCTAGAAAAACAACAACATGGCTACAAGTGAGGCTGATGTAATTTCTGGAGTTGAAAGACTTGAGTGAAGAGAATTATTTCCTGTGGTCCACACGTGTTGAGGATGTTCTAAGATCAAGAGCATTATGGTGCCAAGTGATTCTAAGTGCTGAACCTGCAAAACCTCATACAAATGAACCAAACTATGATGCAAAAATGAAGAAATGGGAAGCATGGGATGACAAGAATTCCATAATAAGGATATTGTCAGCAACCCAGGTACTCAAGTTCAGCAAAGAAAAAGATGCAAAGAAATTATGGTAGCAGATTGAAAACAACATGGCTGCCAAGACAAAGCAAGGCCAAATTGAAGACATCACGTGAGTTAACACAAATAAAGATGAAGAAGGATGAAAAAATAGATGACTACCTAAACAGAGCTTCCGCATTACACAAATGTGCTAAATTAGGCAAGGACTTTGATGAGTCAGAACTCATGTACTACATCACTCATGGACTCAGAACAGATTTTGACAAGAATGTGAGAATCATTGAAGGCCGTAAAGAAGAAACGACACTGCTAGAAGTTCGTGAGTTCCTGAAAATTGAAGAAATGCATGCTGAGCAACGATCCCAGAAAAAGGATCCCAAGACTGAATCAGCTTATCGAACAAAAATAAAAAGGGACGATTCCCATAACTGTTACAACTGTGGCCAAAAAGGACACCAAGCCAAGGACTGTAGAAATCCAGTTAAATGCTTTAACTGCAATGGAGATGGACATATGTCACACAACTGTCGGAAACCTAAGAGAGATTCAAACTTTCCCAGCAGACGACGAGGACGTGGCCAAGGACGTGGTAAAGAAAGATCGAAAGAAGAATCCATAATGTTAACTGAAGTAATAAATGCAGATAAGTGCGAGTTCGTATACTTTGCAGAAGGAGAAAACCTGAGAGCGCATAATCAAATAAAATGGATTATGGACTCTGGATCAACCAGCCACATGACTAAGTGTAAAGATATTTTCACAACATATGAAGATGAAGAACGTGAGTGGAATTGCTGAGAAAGGGAGAAAGTTGAAGTCAGCAGGAATTGGTCACATTCGAGTACAACCGGATGAAGAACTTGGAACTGCTAGGCTTCAAAAGGTATTGTACCTACCTGACATCAGTTAAAATTTGCTATCCATCCCAAAAATATCAGATAAAGGAATGAAGATCATAATCAAGAAGGATAGTGCCATTGGCTACAGTCAAAAGGGCGAAGAAGTTATGAAGGAGAACGGGTAAATGACAAATATGAAGTTATTTCAGAAATCCTCAAGGATGAAGCTGCCTTCCGCACTGAAGATAACCAAACTCTGGCACAGCCGTCTTGGACATGTGAGTCACAACACATTGCATAAAGCAGTTAGAAGAACAACTTCAAAGGCCATAATGGACTTATGGCACAAGGATCTTGTCGGACCAATCAAACGAGCATCGATTGGGGGTGCCAACTGTGGTAGATGACTACAGCCGATATTTATTCACCGTACCTTTGAAGAAGAAGAGTGATACCAGAGATGCCATCAAGGATCTGGTTAGAAACCAGGAAACTCAGACAGGGAAAAATTTGAAGATTATAAGAAGCAACAATGGGGAAGAATTTTTACATGAAGAACTATAAAATTGGCTGAAGCAGAAGGAGTACACACCAGCTGACGACTGCATATTCTAGGACCAGCAATGGAGTTGCTGAACGAGCCAACAGAACAATAATTGACGCTACACGATCAATGCTGATAGAATCCCAAATACCACCTAGATTCTGGGGAGAATGCATCAACACAGCATGCAGAGTGCGGAATCATTGCAAATCGGCTCATCATGAGAAGTTACCTGCTGAACTTTGGAGAGGAACGAAACCGATCCCAAAAATACAGAAAACAGAGAATACAGACAATGATGAAGAAACTAATATACAGTTAAATCACGATGCTCACAATGATGATGGAAATGGAACCAAGAGAAGAAAGGGACGTCCAAAAGGGATGACAAAAGAACAGAAGAGACAGGAGGATGCTGATAAACGAAGGAAAACTGAGGAAGAACTGATTGCTGCTGGCTCTAGAAGATCAGCACAAATAAAACAGAAACAGACTGCAATGCTAGTTGAAGAAATTAAAATACCTGAGAACTACGAAGACGTCATTGCATCCAAAGAATGAGAAATTGATTGCAGCAATGGATGAGGAGATGAATGCAATGCGCAAATACGAAGTATGGACAATTACTGCATTACTAAAGGGATTTAAACCTGTCAAGTGTAAGTGGGTATATTGCGTCAACTATGATGAAAAAGGACTTGTAAAGAGATTCAAAGCAAGACTAGTGGCAGCTGATTATACCCAAATCTACGGAGAAAACTATGAGCAAACTTATGCACCAGTAATCCGTTGAGACTTTGAGGATGTTATTAAACGAAGCAGCTAAAAGACTGCACAAGATCAAGCAATATGATATTAAAACAGCTTATCTACATGGACAACTTGAAGAACAAATTTACATGGTCCAACCTTAAGGTTACATACGAGGAGGGAATGGCAAAGTATGTAAACTGCGAAAGAGCATCTACGGGTTGAAACAATCAGGAAGATGTTGGAATGAAACATTTCATGATATCTTGAAGTCGATTGGATTCAAGCAGTCAGTCATGGACGCATGCCTCTACATGTACTAGTCCGGAGAAGACTTCATCTACTTCGGAATCTATGTCGATGACGATGTTTCATTGTCTTCATCAGATGATTTTGAAGCAAAAAATAATACAAAGAATAAAGAAACAGGTAGACATTGAAATAGGCCAACTAACCTACATAATGGGTATTGAAGTTCAACAAGTGCTAGAATCATTCGGTCATGGAGACTGCCATCCTGTAGCTACCCCACTGGAGATCAACCAGAAGTTAACTGAATGTGACGAAAGTACAGAAACAGACGTGACATATTACCAGCACTTATTGGGTAAACTGGCTTATATTGCGAAGTGTACAAGACCTGATATAAGTTATCCATTGAGTGCATTATCCCAATTCAACAAAGAACCCAAAGAGATGCATTTAGCAGCATTTAATTCAATTCAATTCAACACAGTACCCTACTATCAGTAACTGAATACTGTGTGGTAAGGGGGCGTAATCCATCAACCCAATTTAATCGGCAATTACCGCCGCATTAGGGTGGATACAACCACCATCATTGTAAAATTGAATTTCTTGAAGCTTAAGGCTGTCTTTTGGAAGAGAATTCCAACGCCTGATAGCATGCAAGAAATAAGACCAATAGTATGGATCCGAGGTTATCACTTAAATTTAGGCTCCTTGGTGATTCGCCTTCAACAGGTGGCAACACGAACAAAGCTTAATCGTCTTCTGGCAAACTTTGAGCTTTTCATTTGGGAATCTTCCTCTTGTTAACATCCTCACTGGTCTTTTTGTGACTGCATTTTCGAGAAAAAAATTTTCGATAGTTTTTAATATCCTTGTTGCGTGCCTCCTGAGCTACTTCAGACAACTGGTCAATAGGCACCATTGCAGTGGAAATAATGTCAAGTGCATTAATAAAAGAAATTTGTGTAATGCAGATCCCATGCAGAATGGGTACATGTACATTTTTGCAAAACATCTTGCAGTACTGTGAGAAAATTCTCAAAACTTATCCACATTAAAGTTTGCCTTTCCAAAACCTTTCTACTTGTAGATGCCATAAAGTTCTCTACGTGTCATGTAAATGACGTTAGAACTGAAACCTTAAGCAATAAATAACGTCATTCATATGCTTTTTAAACTGCATAACTTTTAATGAACACCAAGTTCCTAAAACAAAAGGCAATTTCAAGCAAAAACTCAGAAAAGTCGCTAGAAATTACACCTGAGGATTGTTCCTGGAATGGAGGGTTGTCCATTCAAAAAAAAAATGCTTGATCTGGCTTGGAAGCAAACTATATTAGGCACCACAGCTGACCTGTTATCACTGAGATGTTTGAGGAATTAAACCACATTACCAACAATCTGAACTTTGTGGTATTGTACCCAGATATTAAAGCTTCATAAATAATGAAACCGCGAATGGAATATCTTTGTTTTATTTTTTGCATTTTTGACAGTTTTTGATGCATGACAACCCATTGTGCGACGTTTCATACTTGTATATTAGGCATCATTTCAGCCAGTTGAATTTTTTTTAATTTTTTTTCATTTAATGTTTACTCAAGCATACCATAAGTTTCAAACTAAATAGAAAATTACTGATACTCTTTTTTGCATTTCGAGTTAATTGAATGATGAGTCACATAAAGAAGAGCAGGTGCACAGTTGTCTCAGTGCATAGTCAAAAGCCTTTAAATACGTTAAAATTTAAGAAAATTCCGAAAATTTTCAAGCTTGTGAAAATCTTGAATCTTTTAACTTGGGTTAAAATTGTAAGTTCAAGTTAGCTTAATCTAAATAAGACTACTGCAATTTTAATCTGGGCGCCACCTTACTAAAGATTCTTGTACAAGACTTCGTGGCTCCATGATAAATGGCTATTGTCATCGTTAATGATTCTATATCATATAAAACACGATCAATCATAATTGTTTTAAATTAGAAAAGCGTTTTGCATACTTAATTCAATCAGTGTAATGTGACTGATCAAAATTATAAATTCTGTATTGGAATTACAATCGGAAATCGCACTTGTAACCAAAAGATTGGACTGTTAAACATATAACGATCACACCATGTCCTGAACTCACTTTTGTAGCCCTGACTTTTGGACTTCTGTAATGTCAATACAAGGCTTACGTTTACGTTGGAAATTGTTTCTATTTTCATTTTTCATTGTAAATATTCTTATAACTTACAAGAACACGTGTTTTCCGACATTTTTAATCGGTTTAATTTTCATTCAATAATTAATTGATTTCAATAGCCAGGATAACTTAATGCATTTAATTTGTATATGTTTTAAGAAATATATACATGTAAGAGTAAAAGTAAATGATGCTGTTATGCCTTTAAGCGGGTAATGGATTTATTAGACCAAGAGATAAAGAGATTGATTAGATTATAATTTTGTAGCTAGGGTGTAATTTTCTTATCCTTGTAGGACGTCATGAAAGGAGGCAATGACGCCAACATTTAAGCTGCTTTAAGTGGTTATTAAATATTTATGTAAAGTAGGATTTTAATGCAATCGCATTAAGAATCAATTGCTACTTTCTGGGAACGTCTGGATCTAATTGTTAGTATTAAGGGATAAATTTGGCCTTCTTTTTGCTAGAAATTACCCTTGCTGCACGGTCAGATGCAGAAATAATTTTCTTTATTCGGAAAAAATATGCCCAACTCAGCCTTGATACAGATGATTTAATAGATATTAATCGTATTGATGTAATAAATCAGTGTGAAACTAAAGCTGAACTTCAGATATTGAATCACTGCATGTTGTCACTACATCAATATAGACAAATTGAGGGCGTTTGTAGCTGTCGAAAAAATATAACATCGAGATTAAATTATCTTTAATACAGAATGTGGCAAAAGTGTTAATCAGTGGAAATGTGGGAATACTTCGGAAATGTCAAATATGTGGGCATTTTGAGAATCATTAATATTGCTGATTTGAATTTTCCCGTTCTTCAGTATTCGTTGCACCAAAAATATCATTTACATGTGTAAATCTGGATTTCAGCATAAGCAAGTCTGAAAATGAGTTAATGTTGGGACTATGGAAAACTTGCCTGAAATTTCCACTCATCCCTTGACCTTTGTCCTCACCCATCACTTGAATTGACCGACTAAAGCGTTGGCAGAATTATTTAATATTTAATTTGGCTTTAGTTTGCTAAATTTAATGCGAGTGTGGCAGCTTCCAAGAGGTTCTTGAAAATGTCGAAGCAAATTATATAGTGACCATTAAGGAGATGAGTGCAAAGATCATGTACTTGAGTACTGGGAGTTTCCCAATAATTATATTGAGTAATATTTGGTTCTTGGGATAAAATGAAAATTTCCAAGATTGTAAGTGCTGGAAAATGTAGATCCAATTTTGAGGTGAAAAATCGGTATTTGTTTGTTTAATATCACTATGAGTTAAAGCTGATGATCTAATTGGCTGAGTCTTTGTGAACGAAAAAAATGGAATTGAGTATGGTGAAACTAGCCGGAATTCCTTGCGAATTTGTTTTGAAACTTATGAAACTTCAAAATAACGTCATCAAAAGTTTTTTAACAACACAATTTAAAAAAGTTTACGAAATAACATGACCTAATTTCTGCATTTGTTTTTGACTTCACAACAAAAATTATAGAGACCATTGGTTGATTGATGTTACGCATAAGTTCTCTGACATGTCAAGAACTGATAAACGTTGATAATTTCAAGATTTCCTCTAAATGCAAAAAACGGATTATCGACAGTGTCTGAAATGGCTTTACGTGGACGTATGCCTTTCGTTTACGAATGCAGCGCCACCTTGCGCCTGAAATAGAAAATAATTTTGTACGCAAAAGCATTGAAACAAAAAGATATGGGAGGCTTTTTTGACTGTTACTGCATAGGCTACTCAACTCTGAAAGTTGATTTTTGTTTTAATTCAGCGAAGTACTCTTTCTATCGTTTTTGCGTTTATTTTCACTTTTATTTTGACTTTATATAAGTCAAATTAAAAATAAATCGTCTAAGACGAAATTTCTGTTATTACTGGACCATTTATAGCTGTTACTAAGCTTAGTTGCACCTCGGATTACCAACTCTTTTGTTATAATTAAAATCCCAATTTCAGCTAATAAATGACTGTCAGCTTTCAAATGTTTTAAGTTATGGCAGGCTAATCCCGAAGGCCATCGCACTGGTTGATTGAAAACAGCGAACATGGCGCCCACATACCATGAGCCTAATTTGGTTCTTGTTGCTTGTAGGTTGTGAAAATTTTGCTGGTTGTGGTGTGTGATACATCCTGGAGAACGACTCATATCAAAATGAAATCGTCAAATCATGGTTCTGAGGCACTGAAAGGTAATGACAAACATTTATTTTATTTTTTAAACAGAAGCTTGTGCCATTTAGAGTTCTACCTAATGGATAACCACACCAATGGTAGTTTTTTGCAAGCAAAACATTTACATTAGTGGTAACAAGGTGGCGTGACGATATCGTATAGAAATCTGCTCTTTTCAAAATGCCCCTGCATTTTTCTGGGACGCAGGTTTTCCAATGGAACCCATTTTTTTGGAAAACAAAAATGCAAAACTATGTTTTACGTCATTGATGCTTGTATAATTCCCTTATCTCTTTAACTCCTTTTGATGCTCCAGTTTGCAAGACGGGTCTTTCTGACGTCTTAGGCCTTTTAGTCTAAATAGGAATAATACGTTCAGATGTTATTTGCATTGCTCAATCCCAAATTCATCTTTTTTCATAGCAATTACAATCCAAGCTGTAGGTGGATATTTGTGTCTTTTCATGGGAATGCTTGTATCGGGTTCTTCTGCCGCCTTAGGAATTTTGGTCTACATAAACAAGAACACGTTCAGAGCAATTAAAAGGTTTTTTTCGGTGTGTCCTTTGGCCAAGTTCATTTCTTTTCATAACAATTACAATCCAATAAGAAGAATCTCTTCGTTTCTTCTTAGGAATGCGATAGTCCCGTTCTTCTTCCACTGTTGGAATTGTGGTCTAAATCAACAAGAACATGTTAAGAGTTATGGAAATCAATTTTTTTGCAGTGCTCAATTGCAAATCGTATCATATCTTTTAATAGCAATTACTATCCAAGATGTAGAATCCCTTCTTTGTCTTTTCTCAGGAATGCTATAGTCACGTTCTTCAGGTATCTTTGGAATTTCGACCTAATAAACAAAACCAGGTTCAGAGGAATTGAAATGAATTTTCTTTTGCAATGCTCAGTTACAAACTCATTTTTTTTTCATAGCATATACAATTAAAGATGCATCTTTTAGTCTTACCTCGGGAGTGTATATTACACCAACTTGTGGCATCTTTGGAATTTCTCTCTAAATAAAGAACAGGTTGAGTAATTGAAATCAGAGTTTTGCAGTGCTCAATCACAAATTCATTTCTTTTCGTAGCAATTACAGTCTTAGATGTAGAGTCTCTTCGTCTTTTCTCGGGAGTGTATATTACACCAGCTTCTGGCATCTTTGGAATTTCTCTCTAAATAAAGAACAGGTTGAGTAATTGAAATCAGGGTTTTGCAGTGCTCAATCACAAATTCATTTCTTTTCGTAGCAATTACACTCCAAGATTTAGAATATCTTCGTCTTTTCTCGGGAGCGAGTATTATATATTCTTCTGACACTTTTGGAGATTCGTTCTAAATAAACAACAACACGCTCTGAGTAAATGAATTTTTTTTTTGCAGTGTTCAATCGCAAATTAATTCCTTTGCATAGCAGTTACAGTCAAAGATGTAGAATCTGTTTCCTCAGGAATGATTATTACACGTTCTTCTGGCACATTTGAAATTTGTCTCTAAATAAAGAACAGGTTCAGAGTAGTTTAAGTCAGGGTTTTGCAGTGCTCAATCACAAATTCATTTCTTTTCGTAGCAATTACATACAATCCAAGATTTAGGATCTCTTCGTATTTGCTCGGGAATGCCTCTGTCTTTCTTGGGAATGTAGGTCATTGTGTTGAAACTACAGTATAAAATCGAGGAATTTATATGCTGTATAAAATAACACTGTGCAAAATGAAATTGAAAACTATAGTGTAAAGGTTGAAAATGAGTAACTTGCGCACGAGTTGGACAATGCATTCATTCACTGAATAGTGTATATACAGCACATTTGCAGCTGTTTATACCAAATTTTTACTTATTCATCACTTATTCATCATTACATCAGTTTTGATAATGCTCCTGAATTTTTCAAAAAAATATTCGAATTTAAATATACATGTAGAATTCAACAGATTTCAAACTTCTCAATCTACAGAGATTTTAAATGTTATTGGAAAAAAAAACATTTCATACTTTACACACTAATCTTACACGAATCTGCTATTATGCATCGTAATTTATTAAGGTTTAGTAACTTACCTGATTTGTTGATTTTGACGAAGGATTTAGTTTATTTATACTGCAGGGAAAGTACTTATACAAAGTATTCACAAAGTCGAAAGGAAAACATACTTGATTCTAGAACAAATTGTTCGAATTTTGGGCATGTGCAATTATTCTCGAGCACAGTCTATTAATTGTAGGGGCTTATGATTCAGTTGTAGCATCCTTTTCAATATTTGATATACATGTATGGGAATTACGGGGATGTGGTCTGTGTAAAAAGGGAAAATGTATACCCTTATGTGAAAAATTCGGAAAAAATAACAATTTTTTATAAAACTGAGGAATTCATCTCCGATCAGGTCCTAGTATTTCTAAGGATGTATAATGGCTAAAAATCATTTCCACAACAAGACACTTAAAATCCATATTTATGATATCATTTTTTTTTTAATTTTGTCTTCGGCTTACTCTTAGATGTTAATATTTTACATCCATACATTTTTTAGCAAAGTAAGCTGAAATCCTCATTATTTTGTGGTCTAGTTTTGTAAAAAAAATACCTATTTTGTTCTCAGTACATACTGTAGGTGGGTCGCTGTCCGTAGTTTGAGAACTACGGTTATAGCTTAAGAAATAGCTATTTTTCAAAAATAGTAGTGATAAATTTAAAAAATCAGATATTCTCATGTGAAAAAATGTGGGAAAAAAACAGATAAATTGCATGTAAAAAAACTTTGGGCGAAAACCAGATAAATTGCATGTGAAAAAATGTGAAGAATTGTACCAACTAGCCACCTGCCTGGAATTATTCCAGCCAGATGTTCAACACAATAATTTACTGTATATCTCAAGAAATTATGCGATATTTTCCAGAGAAAAATACAGGGAAAGTTGTATTCCTTGGGACATGGAAACATTCTTCCATCAGATAAACCGATACATGTATAAGCTAAGATGCTCTGCTTGTACAACACATTATAACCTCTCCATCACAATTGCTCCTGATTATACGCAGTAGGTGATTTGTAAATATTAAACAATACTCGGTCAAGGCCAATTTTCCAACACTTTATTCGGGCTGCTAACTACTGGCATTTTTTTTGCATTTTGGTGCCGAACTTGTCGGACCGTAACTACTGCATATACAGAGCAGAAAAGAGTTAACATTTCGTTGCGTTGACATTGTGTTATTTTCTTTTGGGAACAGAAACAGTTTTTGTGGTGAGCAAGAACGGCGTGAAGACGTAACCTCGTAATTGAATTGGTGATTTCCTCGAAGGCGTTCATTTTGAAAGTCTTCATTTTACCTGCCTGTCTTATAATCGACCTACAAATGCACTGGTTAATCATTTCAAACTACACCATGTGGCTTTTCGCCTCCCGGCCTCCATAACCTAGCCACCTACATTTAACCTTTCACACCCTGTAGCGGTTTCCTTTTTACGTCAAATTGCAATATTTGCTGATTTAGAGATGCATGTCGATCGAGCTGTATAGGAAGTGGAAATTGTTTGTTTGGCATGGCGTGGCCCATTGTCAAAATTTGCTGCTTCTGATCTGTGAATAGCACCTTGGATAATGCAGTTTACGCAAGGTCAACATGGCTCAATTAAAATTCGGGTGGCAAACTGGTCCCGTATTTACACCTGTAAAATTAAGCTAAGATTGGGCGACTGGTGACAATAGGCTTCACTTTCTTTTTATGGGATAAGCAAGACAATTTAACCTGACTGAAGGAATGATGAACTCTATTCATAAAATGTCAATATTTTGACATCAGCCCATATAAATTATGCATTTGAGTGGAAATACATTGTGATGTCAGGGCATTTCCTCGTTTGCTAATTGAATTATTTCTAATCATCTGTATGTGATGTGATTTTCGAAGTAGCAGTTTTACATATCTAGTTTCTTTTGCAAGTAGCCTATTATACAAGTGTATGGTTTAAGAAGTTCACATTCCGAGGCAGACCTCGGAATTAATAAAACTTTCCTTTTCATTAAAAGTAATTTTCCCACTCAAGGGGTTAGTGTAACCAGTGCAAAAAGTCAAACATTTTGAATTGGAAAACGAAATTGTCACTCTTAGGATCCTCAGCAAGCTTTATATTTGTATCCTTGTGCATATTTCTTTACTTTCAAAATCATTCTTTAGATCCTTGTCAGATTTTCATTTATCCTCTAATTTCATTCGGTGCTAAAAATTGAATGACTATGTCTTGAGACAACCGAAATCTTGAGCAAGTTTATGCATATTTCTTTGGAAAACCTAGAAAAGCCAGGGAAATTGAAAGTCAGTGAAAATCGATTTACTTTGAAAAAGTCAGGGAAATTCAACAAATTAATAATACATTTTACATAGCTAGTCATGGGAAGACAAGCAATTCCGTGGAAATTGTAATGCTTTCATGTATGTAAATATATGCATGCTGTTTCCTTATGAAAATGTTTAGGTATAAGAATCAATAAATATAGCATTCCTTACATTGGCATACTGTATGTCATATTTTTGCATTTTCAGTGGTAAGGGTGGTCGGGGTAGTTGAAAATTTTATCTCAGGGGGAACCCTGGCGATGTGGTGTGGTTTCTTTTATCTTGAACAGGAATATAACGATAGAAATAATTCGAAATAACACCTAAAAAGTATTGATTTTGCATTGCACGTTCCTTGTAGACCGAAATCAAAAGGAAGGTTTCTTAATATACACTTGCGGGCAAAAAAATCGACTCACCTGCATGAATCTATTACAAATGTATTTTTCTCAGAAACCAAATGTCCGATTTAAAATCGGAAAAATGTGATTTGTGGACAATTTATTCCTCTATAAAGCGTGTGCAAAATGTTTGCGATTTCCTAAACGTTTCTTTTTCAAAGTGCCCTAAAACAGAGGTAACCCATATTGGCATGGTTTTTAACATGTGAATGTTCCCAACCCCATGGTCACCATTACCTTGTACTACAAATAATACCGGGATCTGGGTAAATTACACAAAATTGGGTAAAACTGGTTTTCTTTTGATAACGACACTTCTCGAAATACACTAAAATTGTAGTACAGGTGTCGATTATGAAGTTCTGTGTAAAAGTGTATAGACACTCTAAATCAGTATAACAGATATTATATTACATTGATTTTGCTGATAATGGAATGAATCTTTTACTTGAATTGGGTAAATCTCACTTTGATGAGTGGTTTTGAATCACGAGGACTTTGGTTTAAGTGGTTTTGGGATTAGAATGGTGAATCCTCAGGAGGCATTGGCTTAGCTCTTTGGTAATAAGTTATAATTCATCAAATATATCTTTAGGTAGTAACGATCTTAAGGGAATTTTGACACTTGATCTACACGGCAGCTGAGCCAAGCATTTTTGACATACTTTCAAATTATCTTTGGTAAAAATTAAACTATGGTAACATGCAAACTACCATTGGATTTCCACCACTCATTACATTCTAAAGCTTATTTTAGCATTCAGGAGCATTGACTTAGTCTCTTGCTGGTGTAGTTGCATTTGTGACTGTTGCTGTGGTCGCATTTGCGACTGTTGCTGTGGTCGCATTTGCGGCAGTTGTTGCCGTGGTCGCATTGGTGGCAGTTGTTTGTTTGTGGAATTTTTAACGTTGGCCTATTTTCGCACCTATTGGGCCCATCACCAACGCCAGGGGGCAGACC
>JAQGAF010003016.1:0-19454 GCA_034687865.1 Kryphioiulus occultus
TTCCTAAATCACATTTTGAAAGTATCCTTAGAGCATTTTGAGGTGGAGCACATAACAGCTCATGTGTTCTGGTGGTTAATTTTTTTTCATTTCTTTAGCATTAAAAGATTATGCTCAAAATAAATTTTAATCGTTTTATATCACCTTTTCAGAGCATTAAGGGATTACCATATGTGGTCTGTATTTGTGGCATGAATTGTGACCTAAATTCCCATACAAAGAACATATTGAGAACACATTTCAAGAGCATGAGGTCATTTAACAGATAACATAACATGCTTTGATATGATGTACATGTATATTTGTGGCAAATTGCGATCTAAAAATGCATTGGCGAATACGTGACTTCTGAAACAATAATGCGCTACATGTATGGCAAAACAGACTTGCTTCTCTTGTAAATTGAATCTTTTTGAGTTGCGTAACTTTAGAAACATGTGCGAAATGCCAATACAGGAGTATCCAGCGTGCACAAAAGTACATCTTGTGGTTTTTTCACCAATCTAATCTTCTCGTTTTTTACCAAATTACGGAGTCCACGATGCAAGTAATAGAATGGACGCCTGCAGTTACCAGCTCAGAAGTCAATTTTCTAAAGTCCGAGATTCGGTCCAGTGGTGGTCGTCGTCTTGGTCAGTGGGGCACCCACACCTCACGGGGGTTGTCCATAAATGGTGGGGGTCGTCGGGCCTTCCCCGAAACAGACTCAGGGCGATAAATCCGCGTGACAGGTAAGTGCACGTGTCCCAGACTCTCCCCACCAGGGCCGTTCCTTAATTAATGTCTTTTGATTTATGAAACGCCACCACGGAGGGGGTTCGTAATTAAACCGCTCCACAGGCAGATTTAACGCCTGGAGAAGACTCACCCTGAATACAGATGGATGAGCCAGGGTACCGCTGAGAAAAATGAAATAATTAAATAAGCACGCCGTGTGACGAGGAGCGCCGTTGTCAAAAGTAATTAAAGCCAGTCGTCTGTGAGCCGGTAGAGACTGTTATTACGTTAGATTTTTTTGGTTTTATCACCAACGGCTAAGTGCAGCATTGGTTTGTTTCTCATGCTTACTCAACGACACCCAGGGTCAGAGTTGGTTTATATTAACCAGAAACCACGGGCATGTGTCCAGTTTGTATACGATTTTTATTACAACCTTTCTATTAACTTGGCGTGTTTCATCTTTGTCTGTCACGGATATTTACGCATGCATTTCAGAATTATTCACCCTGTCCAAGCATGCTGAAACTTGGTACACATGTTAATTTCGTGGAAAAAGTTGTGTTAAGATTATTGTTGGATGTTGCTCGATTCACGTGTTTATCGGTAATCGTAAGCGCACAAAAGATACATTCGATACCGCGAGGTGCCCGATTTCAAAACCTATGCGTGTTAAGTTCAATTTGGGCACGCGTCCCCAATTCAATATGGCATCGCCAGTCGCCACTCGTTGGGCTGGAGCCCTTTTATATCAACAACTTTACAATTCTACGGAGGCCCATAGGGACAGTTTCTGACAGATGGGATTTTCCCTCTCTGAAACTTGAATGCCTGTACGATTCTCTAGAATAACGCATGAAAGGTTGTACGTAGTGTTTGTGACGCCTTATTCACATCTAAGCTTAAGTACGGTATCAGATATTTTTCACATTTTTTCCCATTCAATTATGTATTTTTTCCCATTGTTTTCTCATGAAAATATCTGATTCTTTCACTCAAAGTCAGTGGTTCTCAAACTACAGACCGCGACCCACCTGCAATATTGAGAACGCTGCAGGTATTTTTTTTTACAAGCCTAGACAACATATACTGTTTAGCGTATTTCAGCTTGCTTTTCTAAACAATTTGTCTGGGTGTAAATATCAATGTTTAAGAGAACGATGCTGACGAAATTAAAAATAATTCGACAAAAAATGGATTTCGAATGTATTTTCAAGGAAATGATTTTTGACTTGGTCATTTACATGTATTATTTTTAAGATTCTTGGTCTTCAAAAGAACGCCGCAAGCAATTTTTTTTTCCAAACTGATACAAATAATCTAACTTTAGTACATTTTTTTTTATTAAAGTAAGGCCCTAAATGGAGGGAAATTCCTCAATTTTATGCTGGTTTCCTTGCGGATTTCATTTCTAATGAATTTGTCTCATAAATTGTCATTTTTTCCCAATATTTCACAATTTTTACATATGGGTAAAAATTGTCTCATTTTTACTCTTACCCATCCCTGAAACCAGCTGAACGGCTGGCTGGACGTTTATTTAATTGCGAATCGCAAAACCAAACTGCAGTCCTGAGCATGGTCTTACGCAAATGATTCAAAGGTCCTGAGTGGGAATGGGTGGTACCGTTTTTATGTTCCCCATCAGGTAAAGATGAAAACCACGATCTGCACTCCAGATACAGTGTATGTTGCCAGCCGTTGTCTACGGAGCCAGAGGGGAATTGGCCTTTAAGGAGCGGGAAAAAGGGCCGTTTTTCATCCCATTATTCAATAGAGCACGTCGATGAAGAAGTGTATCACTCTGGCGACATTGGGAGCAAAAACCCATTGTGGATTGTAATCCGCCGCCGCATTTACAGACGCTACCCCGCAAGTACTCGCTATGAATTTTCCATCGGTTTCCCATCGATCCGCCGAGCTGCCCTTGGCCCGTCAACATTAGCATGTCGCCAAAAATGCCAGAAAATCCCGCTCTCTGCGTTAAAAACGATAAGGAGACACGGTGGTCGAACGCCTTGCCACAATATCTAACGCCATTGAACTTGCCTTGGATCCATAGGCAATGCGTTGCTCCAGAAATTCTCAAAACGGATTGGTTTTCATTGATAAAGATTATGCAAATGCCACACTTCGCTGTTCCCGTTTCCGAGATAGCTACATTGCCGATGTGTCAAACACTTGCTACAGTGAAACTTCGATTATCCGGCACTCGTTTGACTCGTTTGTCTCTGTTAACCGTCAGCATGCATGTCGTCTAACATTTCCAGAAACAAAAGAACACCAAGACAATTTCCTGAAACAAAAAGTATTTTCTCACCCACGTGTAATATTTTTTGCCGTGCACTCGTACGAAGCAGTTACCACAACTGTCCAATCACTCATAACATTCTAGAACAACACAGACTATCAGACGTTTTTTAAAAATACTGCTACGAATATAGAATATCAGTAGTCGTCTATTCGATACCCGCCACATCCCTGACGGATTAACGAAGTTTCACTATATTTCAATAGGGTGTACTTTGGGTGTGTCTTTACGGACGCTTCTAGTCCCTGTAGTCAATGCAGACTACAAAGTGGGCTTCTCCTAACGTCTCGTAGGCTGGCAGTGATTGCTTGGCGGTTAGGCGCAACGGTATTAGAAATTTCCGTACATTGTTAGGTTAGTTTTGGGTTAAACACAAAAAGAGGCAAATTCCGATAGCTACATGTACACAGGGTGTTGTTGATAAGACTTTAAAACTGTGAACCCGTCTAGAAAATTATCCAGTAGACGTACAAAATTGGTTATGGTGCTATTTTGTAGCAAAACATTTCAAGTTTTGGGTGAACGTGCAACTTTAATGTCACAGCGACCGGAAACGAGCGTACGCGCAAAATTGATATCTTAACTGCGACAAATTTGGTACTTCATCGATGGAACGACAGAAAAATGTACCAATGGAACATTGGTTTTTCAAATTGCCTGGCGAACCGCCTTAAGACGATGTTTTCCCTTAGCCACGTGACCATGACCGAGTATACCAGGTGTGCAAAGAATTGTTTGAAAACACGGAGTTTTTTTAAATAATAAAATAACGATATCCCTGAATAACAGGTACGAGTAGAATGCAAAATTGGGAGTTGCCCTTTGCACCTATGTCTGTTATTTAGGCATATCGTTATTTTATTATTTATAAAACTGCGTAAATAATCACGTTTCATAAATATCACAGAAGTACATTAGATTACGACCCATTCTACATGGTGGCAAGGATAATTAATACTTAGTAACAGTTGCTAAATTATGCAGATCCAAATAAGTTTTAACATGGTGAGTAGGGGTAGTTTGGTCAGGGAGCACAGCATTTCCCAGTGGCCTGTAAAATGTGGAATACCCTAATACGTGCAAGTGCGACTTTCCTCGCTTTACTCCCTCAAAGGAGTAACGTACTTCCTGTTCTCTGTAGTTGTGCAAATGGAAAGAAAGCGACTAAATCTCGAACTCTCATCCTACAGGAGATCGTGTCCTGTTTCGGTACCATTGCCTTTTGGTTCCCTCAACCCCACACCCAACAAACTAAGCTCGATTTCTTCGGGTTTTTTTCGAGTCACCCCTGAACGGCCCCGATCCTTGGAGGTCCCTGGTCGTCGGTCCCTACTCCCAAGGCTCTTGCTGGAGATGTCGAAGTAATGCTCGGGTAATGCAATCTGCGTGTATGTAAATACCGCAGTCTCGTGAGGCCCGCCAGCGGCTAAGTGCTGCCTATTGTGCGCGACGGATCGGGGCCGGCGGGCCGCGGTTTTGCCCTTAATGGCAGCCATTATTTTTGCGGGACAGCCGGCACAAAGTGGCTCCGATATGGAATTTCAAATGCATCTCACCGCCTAATTGGACGTTATGGCGGAGGAAAATAGTGCCTGCCGTGTCATGTTGGTCGCCGAAACCGCGGTAATGGACCGGAAGGCCCCTGGCGGCCGGCCAATCACTCCGTGCCACTTTGGAACAGGAGCGGGTGACGTGTGAAACGAATTATTCATGCAGAGGCGCTGAAAGGCCAAATAATAAGCGAAAAAATGGCCCCGAACCATCAAGGTGTAAGGAGGCGTCATCTCCAGGCCCCCCGTGGAAACGGACCCCGTAGGACGTGTACGGACATGTCACGGCTGGCTTTCCACTAGCCATTTTCTCGACACCGGAAAACGTGTTTTGGGCTGGAAATCGATACGCTTTCGGGAAAACCTTTTATGGCATTCAAAATTCACGTGTTTCTGAGATGCCATGCAGGCACCTGCGAAGAGTGAGAATCAATGATAAGTTCGAATTTCGCGCCATGTAGAATTGCTCCTAATGAACGCAGTGCCATTTATACATTTTGAAGAAAGTAAAAAGAATCTCCCACTTGGAGGTTGAAGCACCCCCCCCCCCAAACGTCTACAAAGTTTTAAACAAAGTACTGGTGGAAGCTCAGTCCTTGGGTGTATATGATTATGCAGATATCCAGGGAACGAATTATACATGTTCATGTATCTGCGATTTCAGATCCGACTGTTAGTGGTGTACTTGATAGTTGGAAAAACATGGAAGTAAACGAAGATACGAGACAAGCCTCAATCAGCGTCTCAGTAGATTATATTTTTTACCCAGCATCCCTCCAACCCGCTACAATAAGACAAACAAACGACAAATGTTCGGCGTAAATTATGCATAAGCCTCTGAAAGTTTTTCAATAAAAGTGGCATTTTGCTTAAAAAATGCGCTATTTTTACGTCTGCGAATGCGAAGATATGCATAATTAAACCAGATTCCGGTAACGAAATTAAGCTCGCAAATGAACTAATGGATTCAAAACCGAAAACGCCATCTGAGCCTTAATTGAGACCAAAACCAAATCGCTCCAATGAATGCATAAGTATTATCAGGGAATAATTCGATTTCGCGGAAAAATTGCACACCCTAGGGAGCTGGAAGCTTTTACAAGTTAATTTCTCCTCGCAATTCCCCCGCGCCAACTTCTGCTTCTTCAAAAGCAGAATTCATCTCAAAAATGCCGGAGGCTTTTAGGAAATAATCCATATTTTAAAGAGCCAGAAGCGCACGCGCCGAGAATTGTTCAAATATTGATGCAAACCAAACTTTTAAAAACTAGCTGCTGATCGTGTTTGGGCATAATGCAATGCAAATCTGTATAAAAGCAATTACCCAAATTCCCCTAATACTGTTCTTTTTCCTCCGAAAGTTCCAGGTCGAGTAGTTACCAAAATTGTCACAAACTGTAGTCAACCCGATTATGTAAAATTAACTAATTAAAATTCCCGGGTAACCTTTAGCGTAGTCCTGCTTCAAATGTGTACACAGTGTTTACGAACATTCCCACTAGTATTCTCACTCAAATTCTCAAGTCGATTTCCCTAGAAATCCTTGACATCTTTTCAGTCATTTCCCTGACGTTTTACAAAAACAGCCGCTATAAAAGCGCTCGGGAAGTAAGAAAAAATGATGGCTTTTATCCCAATCCCAATCAAATTCTCAAGTGGTTTTCCCTGAAATTCCTTGACAACTTTTCAGTCACTTCCCTGACATTTAACAAAAAAGTCGCTAGAAAAGCGCCCGGGAAGTAAGAAAAATGATGGATTTTATCGCAATTTTTTTTTATAAAAGACGATGACTAATCAATTGGCTGATAAAAACTTGTCAATTTTCTTGACATGTTCACGAATTCGTGACACTTTACCATTTTCCTGACATTCCGTGATTTTCCCTGACTTTCCAGAAAGCAGGAACCCTGCGTCATAGCAGTGAGAATTTACGCAGTCAATTTTTTGTAACTACCCCAACACAGGAATGACTTCGTCATTTGCCCCTAGCCGCCCAGCAATCACTGCCAGCCTACGAGTCGTTAGAAGAAGCCCACTTTGGTGCAGTCCCATGCTAAAAGTATGCAAAACAAATTATTAAATTCGTTTGAAGCCCAGCAATCTGTGACAATTTTCCCGCTTCCGTTTCCACGCAAAGTTTCGTTTCGCACGTGCGTGCAGCAGTAGCCCAGGTGTTGTAGCCATGGTTTAACGAGTGCCCATTGACGCTTGACCATCGAGACAAGTTTTTACTGCAGTTTCTCGTGTCGTCCCGGCGGGGGCGTCCGCTTCTGGTGGCCGCATTTATGCCCTCTCCAATTTCGGCGTTTTTTCCCCACGCAGGCCATTCATCCATTGGCTGCGTCTTCATCGTAAACACGCGCAATTCCCGTAACTGTATTTAAAGTAGAAATTTGGCGAACCTTTATGGATCCGAGCACGTATAAATTTGCGGGAATGGTCGAGTTGGAAAAACAGCAACCGTCGGCAGCCATAATGGGCGTCCGAGGGCTAGCCGTTGGTCAGCCGGGGTCAGCTTTCCATTTAGCACCGATGGAATTAATGTCCCCTGGAGAGCCATCGTGAGGCGGCTTTATGGACTCGCACAAAATTCCGCCACTTGCTTCATTGGCCCATAACCCGCGCCGGATTGACCATAAACCTGGGGCTGCAACCGGTTGGCCGTAAAACGGGCTGCTCACTTCGGCCATTGTCCACCTAGAACGAGTTCAATCAGCCCAGTCCGAGTCTCCCGCTTTAAAAGCGTTGAAATCGAAAAAACAACTTGTGACGATGTACGATCTTCGTTGCAGCATCTGGGGCCTTCCTTATAGCCTTGGGCAGTTGGGTGCCATCATTGCTATGTCCAAAATCGTTCACATCCAGGTCATGGTGAGGACCAGTTGGTCTATTCGAGGCAAGTTGATTCTAGGTTGACACTCGACTGCTCGGAAGGACTTGACAGTCTCAGCTTGGTAGGTTTTGGACGACGCCTTTGAAACTTCTGGCAGCGACAAGACATCCAATTCGCCATCATTGTTGGCATGCCATCAGTCACTCCCACTCTACGGAGGTTGAGGGAATGGAGAAAAAACGTGGAACTTGGCACTGAGGAATGTTTACTTTTGGCATGGAGGACGACTCGCATTTTGTGCCTCAAGAAACAACGAAACGCATAGGGAACATTTTGAGAACTAGCTTCCTAAATCGAAGCATAAGTTCATATTTTCATCCTCGATGAGCTCTGGCAACTTGAACTTGAGTATAGAAAATCATCTTCGCAATCCAGTCATTCGTAACTTGGCACTAAGGAAGACATGGAAGAAGACTCGCATTTGGGCCTCAAAAAACAGCGAAACTCATAGTGAAAACTAGCTTCCTTCGCTGTCAACTTGAACTTGAGTATGGAAAACCATCTTCGCAATCCATTCTTTCTTAGTGCCAACTTCGAAACTTGGCACAAGGAAGACTTGACTGAAGACCGGTATTGCTGGGTCAAGAGTGCTGTAGTACTGAAAACTTGGAATGAAAACTAGCCAATCAAAGAACACTTTCTTTAATGGCGGAAGACTCGCACTTATACCTCAAGAAACATCGAAACTCACAGTGAAAACCTTGAGAGCACTATAGTTACTTTCATCGAAGCATGAGTTCACATTGTGATCCTCATTGAACTCTGACAACTTTAACTTGAGTATAGAAAACCATCTTCGCAATCCAGTCTTTCTTGATGCCAGCTCAAAACTTGACACCAAGGAAGAAACATCGAAACTTATAGTGAAAACTTTGAAGCTTCCTTCATGGATGCTTCAAAGCTTGGCACCAAGGAAGATTTGGAGGAAGATTGGCATTCAGCGTCAAGAGTGCTGCAGTATTGAAAACTTTGAAAACTAGCCAATCAAACATCGTCTTCTTCTACGACCTCTGAGGAAATGAAAAACAGAATCGAAGAACATTGCCGAGTTAGTCGCCATCTTGGGACCCTAGTTACCATCCAGTGACAAGTTCTCGTTCTTGCGCCGCCTCCAGGGGTCTCTGGCGTCGCGTCGGTTTACTGCAGGAGCATAACTCGTTGACTCCATCACTTTGGCCGGGTCGATGGCAATTGAGCGCCACGAGATCGCTTTTTCTACGGCTCCACGGCAGCCAATCAAGCCGAAGTTGTTGAGCGGATGGACGGCGATGATTGCTCGAGGGACCATTTAGGGCCAGGCGCCCATCAAGCGGATATAGGGCTCGTAAAAGCGGTCCGTGGCCGCGCCACTTAAGCCGCTGCTGCAGCGCGCTTTTATTTGCTAAACAAGGAGGTGATGAGGTCCATTGTCGTTAGGCTTTACGAGCCTGCTGCAGCTAATTCGGTGCCAGTAAGACACCTCGTACAATTAGGCCCCGTTTTTATTTCTCATTTCGTGCGGACGCCAAATGGGCTCTTGGAGGAACCGTCCCCCTCCCCAGCGGCCCCAAATCGCTTTTCGCCAAATTTTCGCCAATGAACGCCGCGCGAGCCCCCTGCCGGGGGATTGCAAACGCCAGGGCGCAGGTGATGCTACCTGCTAATGGGCCATCAAGGGGAGGAAAACGTCCATCAAGGTCTGCGAGAAATTCAGGAACAACTTTTTCCCTGGCCATGGCGGTGGCGCCGTAAACGACAGACGCTGCATCGTTACCAGCTTTTTAAGGCTCGCAATAGAGTCACTCGCTGACCACAGACTCATTCCACGTGGATGACTCCATGCAGCTGGACTTCCGCCGCTGCCCTACCGATTCCGGCCCAGAGATGGCGCTGCCGCGAGCGCCAACGATGCGCAATTTCAAAAACGACAAATAAGTACAGAGATGACAAACCTGTTTCATCTGTCTGTTTACGACCTTTACGAAAGCATTTTAACCGACTTTCCGGCATCCTATAACCCTATGTCCAAGTAGCAGCAACAATAGTTGTAGAACCAAGGCAACCCCTCCCACATGAGACCAAGCCCCACCCTTTAGGAAACACAAAGCAGACGGTTTTCTAGGTTTTTAGCAAGTTGGGCTCAGCTCAACTTGGAAGACTGGTTTCTTCTGACCAACCAATCAGAAAATGGTTTGTTGCGTCTGCTTGTGGAAGACACCATTACTGAACATTCCATGCTCACTACTATGTGGCGCCACTGACATACAGTCATGACACATTGCATACCATTGGCTGGACCTTGTCACCAGCTAGATTTAAAAGTCACTCACTTGGTGGCAAGGGTGAGAAATTGACAACTATGTTCTTCAACTTAGACACCACTGTTTTGTATAGGAGGAGCTAAGTTTTTGGTTCTGCGACCATTGTTGCTGCTACTTAGACATAAATGTGGGTTGAAGCTTACATCCATTTTTCCTGTACGTATACAGAGGATTAAACAAGTATTAGCAATCGGTGTTTTTTTCACAAAAGTGTCACAAAAACAACTTAAGAGTTAAACAAACAAATATAATTTAAAGAGCAGCATGTAAATAAAGTAATCATGACAGTTTCGTTTGTTTAAATTGACGTGGTTTAAAATAAAATAAACAAAAAAAGTGAAAACGTCATGTCAAAAAAGTATTGGCAATTTGAAAGTTTGGCACATATCTTTGTATTTGATGTCACCACTTAATAGTATAAGAACGACGAATTTAATCATATACATACAGTTAGTGTTTCAGCATTTCCTTACCAATTTGGACAGACCCTTCAACAATGGCATGCAAATCAAACCAGCTGACAATGTCAACCTACACTTATTTCCGGTTTATGGCAGTATATTTCGTCAAGCGAAATGATCTCAATCATCAGAAGAAAAAAAACACATCTTTGAATCCCATAGATTCCGAAGGATTGGCAAATGTGTCGCTTTTAAAATTGAAACTTTTTGAGTTACAGTATATCACTTTAGTAATGTGCGATTTGTTCTAAAGAAACAAGCTAGGACATGCCTTGGGTATTGGAATGAAAGCGCATAGAAAGCATTCCGAAAATAATAGCAACATTTTCACAGTAATGTTCGAAACTTAATTATTGACATGATGGCGCGCGGGATGTCCTTAAATTCCAGATCTACAGTGAATATATACATATAGTACTGCGTGTTAATTTTTAAGATGATTTTAATGTGTCACCATAATTACAATATGCCTAACTATAAGCTTTGATTCAAGCTTGTCAAGTTAAGATTACCCATTTACCATGGCAAAGCGTGTTCCATGCACTGAAAGCTGCATGAATGAAAACTTGCTTGCATGGCTGTCTTTCCATTTCAACTGATTTTAAATTGCTTATGAAATTCCCCATTAATTCCAATGTATTCGATTTGTTCGATTAGATTGTTAGAAGTTTTTCAAACTTTGTTGTTAACACAGCAAATAGAACGTAATGTACTGTACGTATATGTGGATGTATAGGCCGTCCCTCTCAGGTCTGCAAAATATTCAAATCCACGGACTTATTCAACTACCATCGAATTCGATTCACATTACCCAATTTTGCGTGAATATTTTGCAAATGAAGCTGACAGAAACGTTCTCGCTTGCCAGGCACGAAGGGCTGTCCATTTCGGTGCAGGTATTTAAAATTCAAACATTGTCCGACGGTTTCAAATCCGGGGCTGTCCACTGGATGACAATGGAATAGGAACTGGTCTTTAGCGCAGAGGTTAAAAGGTTGAAAGACTGGGCTTCGCCTTTGCCCCTTCATTCGCTTAATGCCAACGATTTGAAATGCATGACACCACCTAAATGATGCTCTTTTTGTGCCAAGGGGTTGCAGAAATACACGCGCGCCTATGCCATTATACAATTTAGAGAGTCAAATATACTGTACTTGTTCAGTGCACTTCGTGCCACCCTTATGGATTTGTGTTTTGAACATGTTTTTGCGCGTTTTGTTCAAATAACCACTTTATATACATATACTGTATCAAAACGTGTTGCCTATAGAAGTTGACATGTCACCTGCACCTTATTCACTGTATCTCCATTATGTTCTTCTAAATTTTATTTGTTGAATTAAGCAGTTACGAAAGGGTTGAGAGCTGCTTCTTTAATGGTGCATACACAGTGTAAGTACTCGTTCAAAGGGTAGAAACAATACAGTACTACACTGTACAATATAATGTCTGCAAAGTTTTGAACCATGCGCTTCAAGGGAAAGTCGGGGAAATGTTGACATTTTGTCCATTAAGTAATTTTTATACAGGTGGAAGTCAGGGAAAGCATTCAAAAAATTCTCAATTTCAATTTTTTGACTTTATGAAATCAAAAAAGAGGGTCCGAAAAGCGGAGGCAATTGACCAAGAAGTGTTGCAGTTGCAAAGAAAAATACAAAAAACTATTTAATTATAGTGTTGCAAATAATGTTAATTTTTCTTACACGTGACCTTTTTAATCAATTTGGTCAAGGAAAGTCCGGGAATTTAATCAGATTTGGTCAAGGAAAGTCAGGGAAATTGAGTTGCAAATTTTGGTATGAACCCTGCATGTCGTGTGTTAATACGTAGTCCAATTTTAGGTCATTCCTGTAAATTTGACGTTTTTGAGTTGCGAAATTACTGAAGCAAGGGGTACAATATCATATCGGGGTTGTTCAAGTTTTACGTCGTCATCCTGGGTGGGGGGTTGACTAATTTGCTTTCGTCGAGAAACAGCATATGGTATTTTCTTTCATGGGGAACGATAATAACTGTAGACAAATCTGAACCCCAAATTCCTGATAGTCTTCCCTATATACAGTGTACGTATGTTTTCCGATCGCAATTCCATCATTTCTCCGTCCCTAATTATCGACGGGTCATTTTTCCCGTCATGCTTTGGCCCGCACGTTCTTTTGTAAGGGGTGACGCGACGACTGCGAAAGAGTCAAAGGCCCACAGCCTCTCATTTGTCAAAGGGATTTCCCCATTGTCCGAACGCACTCGGTACGTGTCACGGCCTTTTATGCGGGGGCTACGGCGCTTCTCAGGACGTTCTTTGCACCCACGCTTCACGTCTTGTCCGTCCAGTCTAAGGCGACCATAAATCAAAGTAGTCCGCACTGAAAGTGAGAAAAACTAGCCGTATCCATGAGCCAGATTGAGCCGAAGAATAGGCCCTTTTTTAATGTTTTTGATGTTTTTTTGCTATGGATGTATGAAAAGAAAACAGGTCAGGTATTTCGTGAAATTGCGCTCCAGGTGCTTCGTTGCTTGGCTCGCCAGCAATTATGGCACTGGAGAATGGAAACGTTGTCATAATTGACCAGCTATATTATTGCGAATTAGGGGGATTTTCTTAAGAAAAGACATTAGTAAGCTGGCCGGACCAACTACTACGTATACGGCACAATTCAGACGCGGGAGAAAGCAGTTGTTTTTTATTTTTTTTAGCATTTCTATTTAAATTGAGAATGAAAGAAAAAAGGGGCCAGGGCATAATACACAAATTGCGGGTATACTTTTCCCGGCTCATTAACTGCGTTTGATATACTGTACGAGTACACATTCTCCTCGGCCTTTGTTGCATTTGGTTAAAAATGGCGTTTTTTGTTGTTTTTTTTTCGTTGAAGCTCAAGCCTCAGCCAAAAAAAAAACCGCGTCCAGAAAATAAGAACGGCCTGCACAACAATCGGCTCTGAAGAATGGTTTTGGGTTTGGCCGAATTTGTTGGTCACTCCAAGAATCCCCTATACATGTATGGAACAGCACGTTGCTATAGTGGGCCTCTGCGTACAAACCTCTTTGACCTCTGCATGCATGAAAACCATGGTGAGCGTGCAGGCTTTCCATAATACCCTGGGACAATGCGTATTAGTAAAATAGATAGCATTTGAAAGCATATTAATTGAACGTCTCAAATAACCTTTGTGTAAAGTTCCGCCATGTTTACATGGAAACCTTTTTTCTGGTATGAAACTTGCGTGGAAATTGGCTCCGAACAAACTAAATTGACAAAATTAAGTTTTGGTTTAACGACATACTAAGACAATCATTCGGTAAGATGATCACTCGCAGTACTAATATTTCTAATGAATTTTCAGAATTACATTTATTTATATAGGTGTTGAAATATAAATATCATTATTTATTAAGATTTCTATCTATATATCTCTATGCCTGGTTAAGAGTGATTAAAACCATCCTGCCATCTAGTGGACGTTGTGAATCATGCACGTATACAGTTGCACCTACTTTGGCTGCCATCTATTGCCTTTATATCTATTCTGAAGTGTGTACTTTACAGCAACTATGAAACGGTGCATTTTCCAACCATGTTTATTAAATTATCATGAATTTATCTCTAAAAACACTCAATAGTTACACTTGGCTAAGATTTTATTTTATTCCAATATTTTCAGGGGAATATACATGTGTACTATATAATGAAGTGGAAGATAATTAACTCTAGAGGGCGCGGTGAAATCAACCACTAAGAATACGCAAGGAAATTCCTTGTTTGAATTTTTAGCCTAACTGTTGCATAGAAACCGCCATAGATGGCGCATTCACCTAGTTACCTTTAGAGTCACCTTACCGTGATACTACGAGTACGAGGGTCAGAAACTTCACCCAACGATGACATCACACAACTTTGATCAAGTAGGGTGCTCAACCCGTCGTCTATCGCAAGTCGTTACTAGATGTTCAACAACTTGTTTTGAATGATAAGATTTATGTCATCCCGCCCTCCGACCGTGCGACTGTGCATGGTAAACGCATTTCAAGGTGGTATATTAAGACGTTATCAAGGCATTTAGAAATGCTAACGTTTGACTAGTTTATAACGGCATTTTATGCCCCACCTCAAACGATAAAAGAATAATGGCGGTACGCAGTGTCGTATCCGGGAATGCTAAAAACTTGTGATCGATATCTCGTTAATTGGAAAAACAATAAAACTACTAATTGCGCTAGTTAGATAATTAAGTTATGTGTTATTTAGCGGGAGAAAGTAAATTAATTTCTGCAAGCACGACTTGTTTGAGTCGATATTTTGTTGAAGGCGGAAGTGTTCTCTCTCGATCACCGCCACGCATGTTTGGCACACGAGCATCGTCTTTTCGCAAGTTATCAGGGTTCAGCTACTTCCAACCCTTACATAAAATTTAAAGGTATTTTTAAAGTTCCTAGTAGGCAGGCCTATGTTTTCATTTTTTGTTTGTATTTTTTTTGGTACCAGAAACGTGTCTCAACAGGTATCAAATAAGTTCTGGTCAGGTGTAAAATGACCTACAGTATGTTAAGTTTTATCATAAGTGAAACACTGGTTATAAAGGAAACCTTTCAACAACCACTAATTTAAACTTTAAAAAAAACCATCATATAGGTTTATTTTACACATGGAATAATGGAAACGCTTACAGTTGTAAATTATGTATACCAATAAGACACCTTATAAATACCTTGATATCTACTGGATATTAGAAATTAACTAAAATTATACTGTATCTAAACTTTTTGTAAGGGACGTACGTCATCTTAACCGACTTAGCGCAGTCATAGCATGCTGAATCTTGGTACACATCTTAATTTCGAGGGTAATTGATTGTACTCAAAGTTTATGGATTAAATGTACTTTACTTCCCATCAAGAGTTTTTAGCAACCGTAAACGTAGAAAAATAAATTCAAAATATTGTACTTTGAGAAAATATTCCAAATTAATGTATCTTTAACATGCTTTTGACGTGCAATTTGAACATTTAATACGTTTTTAAACTTCATCTTTATACCTTATAAACTGGACAGCTAGTTAGATTGACAGTCGCGGGACAGTAGCAGTTTAGCGTTTCTCTGGTTGAAAATGGGTCAACAAACCTAGGCTGCATTTGTCATGTTTTTGGCTTTGAGCACAATCGTCCCGTTTTGAGCACGTTAAATAAAAAACATCAATTTTAGGCATTTTTAGCTCGGCCCAGCCTGACTTATTCCTTCCAAATGCGAAATTGTCATCCGGGGCCAGCTCATGGTTTGTTTTAGCGACTAGGGCAAAACTGTCAAACTGCAGTACGTATGTTTGGGGACCGAGATCTGTGACACATTTATCATTATGAAATGATTTTTTGAGGATGTAGTTCCTTGGTTCCGTGTCACTGGGGAGGGGCTGTTTTGAACCCGGATTTTGGGCCCTGGGTTCACAGGGAAATGCCATTACGCAGGCGTGCCATGGCACGGACTTGGCACAGTCCAAAATAGCAAAATAAATGCATATACATGTATAGTCAAAAACATGTCCGTCCCTCAGAGCTCATGTTTGTGAACTGGAATGATTGCAGCGTTTGCCATGTTGAATTCATTACTGAACAACTAAGTATTCCCCCCTCTGAGGTGAACAAAATATTGCAAACGCTTGCCAACATACATATTTCGGTATTAATTATGTAATATTCAATTCAGCCTCAATTCTTCTTGGAATTGATTAATACTGTACCAGTTTTAAATGGCATTCTATTAAATTCATTTGCAAGAAAATTTCTACAAGTTTCTAAAACAACTTATATGCAGGGTGTCCGGCGAAAAAACGGACAGATTTTGAGCAGTGAAAGGGACACCAAAACAAGCTTGCTAGTAATGCTTGCTATGCCACAGGGACACGTTGTATACAAATATTGGAGGAAGAAATCTTCCTCACACTTAGTCTTGGAAACTGTTCCAAATAATCAATCGAGTCTCATTTGTGAATCCACTTCAAGCCCAGTGCATGACATATTCATGGCCATACATGTACATTTACATGTATATACAAATCCTCTCCTTAAAAAAGATGCACATGCCTTTACGAAAACCAGATACAGCATATTCAAACAATGCAGAAAACCTGCTAACACCTAGTTAGTTACATAACGAAAATGCGCCAAAGTAGGCCTTGCATGAGCACAATACTGCAAAAATGATACATGTAGTCATTTGGAAAAACGTATGTTGCCCCATTGTGGGCAAATTTGGATTCTAGTTGAATGGAGAGCTTCGCTGTATTTATAGTTTTAGTTACCCCAAACAAAGGAATCCTGAAAGCACGTGTTTGTCTCAATTGAAGTCGGTTAAAGTCTGTTTAAGATAAGACATTTCGACTTGGATAAACTAGTGTTGAATTTTTTTGTGTTTAAAAAAAAACATTGCAGTTGCACAAAACAAATTCCTAAATAAACTTTAGGTACGACAAACACGTTTACATACAGGACTTTTTTGTTTAAAATGCCGTTTGAGTCTGCATGTAAACGCAGTAAGCCGTATTTGGTGTCCCATCCGAGTTCCGGCTCGCTACAATAGCAGTACAGTTTGCGAAACGATGGCCGTTGGCATATGCATCAAAAGCAGTTTTGTTACTCGTAATTGAAATAGAAATTGTGGAACAGGTGAACCTTTTTTTAGACCATGAACAAACTTCAAAACAGGACAGGCCGGAATGCGTTTCTTTTTTCCCGCATGAAGCAAGCTGAGAAGGCGCATGGGGATGCTGTTAGTCCTTGACAGACATTGGGCATTTCAGAGTCGTAATATTTACTCTTCTCATGGGTTTGTGTAATGTTTTACGCTCGTCTATTTTGAGGCTTGTTTGGCACTCCGGTCCAATTTTGTCAAAGGTAAAGCTGGGACGTAAACACCCATCAAGGTGGGTTCGGTGTTATTTTGTCTGGTTTATTTCGGACCCCATTTATATATAGGTCATCCCCAGACACGGGGAATTATTCGAGCGGCAATTGGACAACGTCCAGGGCCCAAATTAGAAAACTTCATAAGGTCGTTTTTTAAAAAACCCAACTTACATGTACATTTCAGCTGTCTGCGTTTGAGGGTAATTCGTTCATTTTTTATTGGTAGAATTTGACCTTTTCTTCAGTGCGCTATATGGTTAAATGCATTACTTATATGGATTAACGAAAATTTTAAATCCATTGTCGAATATCTGTCGACTCTGCTATACATGTAGTTCATAATCTGTCTATCGTATGTCCGAACTTTTCCAAAGCCATTTTTATGTATAACCCACGGTTTTAACCACTGCAGGTGAAGCATTTTACTCATGAGTCAAACTTTTTTCCGTATTCGGTCGCAAATCGAGTTTAAACACGTGTATTTGAAGCTATATAGTTATGTTCACATGTTATCGTCAAATAAGAAAATATACATGTATTTCTCCAGCTAGTGACCTCTACCAAAAATTCACCAATTACTTATCATTTAATTTATCACATCAAAAATTTTAAATCTTAACTGTTTTTTTCTCAAATCAGCAATTTCATTCTATCGCACAACTGTGACTACATGTCGATATACGGCCTCTTTTAAGCATCATCACAAACAAATTCAATTCATCATTTGAGGTTTTGGCAACATAACGCTAGCAGTATCGCTGATACAAATTGCCCTGACTTGTCCATGAAATTTTGAAATTTCCGAAGGTCAGTGGGAACCCTGTCTACGAGCATAAATATAACGAAACATCTTTAACGAAACACTGAGCATTTGCTCGATATGGAAAGTTCTGGAATGTGCTTAAGATTTCCTTATTCTTGCATCGCATTTTAGAGAACATTTAGAATCGTTTTCATGATTTTTGTGAATGCCCACAATGTCGATAGCACGCACAAGTGAATAATTAAACGTCTTTTTTTTTCATTTTAGGTAAGTCTGCTCATTCATTTGGATAAAACAAGCGTGCCGTTCTGATTAACATCCGTGCCACGAAGTGCACTGAGGTAATTTGTGGAAGAGGCCTTCTTTGATTTTTCCAACTTCGTTTATGGTATCGATGACCTGTTACTAAATTAATAACGCGAGCGGCAATTTAAACTCGGCGTTGTGTCATCGTCGTTTTATTTCCAAACCCCGCGCGACTGATAATGCCCACCACCGACGACATAAATTATTAATAATTGTTAGCATTAGCCAAATTATAGATCGGGTGCAACTCAGGTGTTGGCATGGCACTCCGTGCAATTCTATAATGTTTAATGCAAACAAGCCTAATACGTCCAGTTTTAATTATGCGGCTTTGCGCGGCGATAAAAAGCCGCGGACAGGCGTTTATGACATCCGGGCGCATGGGCACACCGTGCCGCATATTTAATCTTTCGAATGCATTATTTTGCTGCCTTTGTACCCAAATTGCGTTTATCGCGCCGAAACTCAGTTTGCGCACTTTCAAAATGGAGATATGTCCCAGGAGAAATAACCATTTATGGAAGTTGGTCATACTGCTATATACACCTATAGAGCGTTTAACTTGTAGCCTTTGACGAGGTCTGTATTGCAGTCAACGCGAAAATCTCTATGACCACAAAATAAAAGAATCCGCAGAGTGTTCTAAAACGAAGACATTCTTATAACGTGAGGAACAATGAATCGCCACCTTTAAAGTTTGAAATGTTGTGAAGTCTTGATTTTCTTTTGTTGTCATCTCCAAGAATTCCAGTTAAAAACATGAAAATTAATGTGCGAAAAACACGTTTACCTTATACATTTAAGTTAACGTTGATATTGACATGGTTTAAAAGCGTTATTGAACTGTTGCAGTACCCCGGTTAGTACCATTAATTGGTTCAACTATAAAACATCGTTCTAATTCGGAGCTACATTGTACATGTATAATGTATGGCAAATGCGTTAGTGGGTTCCATTTTCGTTTAAATGATAAAAATAACTTTTTGTAATGAAAGAGTAGATGTACACTGTATTTCATTCTCCAAAGTGGCGGAAAAATGGATTCAATTCAATTCAACTCAGTGGGTGTAGTCTATCAACCCAGATTAATATTCGGTGCGTACCACCAAGACATCATTGTCAAATTGAATTTCTTGAAGCTTAAAGTTATCCTTTGGAAGAGAATTTCAACGTCGAATAGCATGCAGAAAGTAAGACCAATAGTAAGAATCCGTATGGGCATGCAATTCCATAAGCGGATTGGCATGACAAGTTCT
>JAQGAF010003017.1:0-19452 GCA_034687865.1 Kryphioiulus occultus
AAGCTTCAAGAAATTCAATTTGACAATGATGTGTTGGTGGTACCCACCGAATCTTAATTTGGGTTGATGGACTACACCCCCCTACCACATGGTATTAAATCACTGACAGTAAGGTACTGAGTTGAATTCCCTCCTGAAAAGTTGATTTGTAGGCCCTTACTACGTTATGGTTTCATTGGTTTTGCACCCTTCAAGTGGTCCGTGCACTGGTCACTATCAATATTTGCCAGTTTTCAATTTTGAAACTGAAAATTTACGAATATTACTGACATGACTAGCACTCGTCTTTGACGCAAAATTTTGGCATAATCCAGTTTGATAATCAATGACGCTATAAATAATATGCAAGTACACAAATGGCTAAAAACATAATAATTCGCATCCAATTGAACTTTTGGGCTTACGCTGTGGGTGCTAGCGAGAGATGGGATGGGGTGAGGGGTGGTGGGGTGGATCACCATTTTAGCAGCATAAACACAACGAATTTCGTGGTAATACCCGCGCCGTTATACATTACAAATAACAAAAATCGATTTTTCTCTGCAGTTTTTCTTCGTAAGTTTGGAAAACTATTTCTATGTATATATATATATGTATATTTATATATTGCTCAAATTTATTAGAAAATTCCATATAATACCAAGAATGCAGATTTTTGCCTCTCCAGAGCGTGACACTGTCAGGCCTGTTTCGTATATAACGTGTCAGTGTATTGCTACATGTCATACCTACCCCAAAGACTTATCACAGAAAAATTCCTCAGCGCCCATAGCCTTTCATTCGTGAAACCTGCCGAACCAATAAATAAGGAATTAAGGAATGTAAAAACGAAAAACATCGATGCAAGATGGCACCCCAGTCAAAAGTGCTTTAAAATTAAACTTGAAAAAAATGCACCTTAGAAACCAGCAACCTTTCGTATAGACATATCTGCTCTAATTCGATAACAGCATTCACCTCGCTTCTAGAATCTAGAGTAATATGAAACGTAAATTAAAATATCTAAATATCATCAGGAAAAAAGGGCTTCGTGTGGCGGTAATGGGAGATTCAGGGGTGGGGGTTAATGCATTTTCACCATCTAACAACTTTAACGTCACAATGGTCACGCCAATTGTATTGTCTAAAACAAATTAAATTTTTTTTATAAAAATAAAACCAGGTTTTTTTCTCAAATACTGAATATATGGGACGTTCCAGTATGGAATCATCATCTTGGAGGGGGTGCAAACATTGTTTTTTTCTGGAAAATTGCTTTTGTGTGACTAAAATCCATCAATTTTGATCTACATTTGCAACCATCCAAATGCTTATACATGAACATTAGTTTTAAAAAGTAAAAATTTGACTTAAAATTGACCATTTCGCATCCAGTTTTGCAAAAAATGTATTTTTGTGCGTATAACAGAAAAATGACACTTTGGTGTGACTAAAATCAATTTTCATAAAAATTTGCAAATGAATACGAATGATGCCATTCAAAAGCTGATACATTATGTTTCAAAAAATAAAATCTGAATTACAATTAATCATATCAAGTTTTAAAAATTGTGTGAAAAAGATGAGTCAATTATGCAAATGTTCAGTTTTGCAAATTATTTTTGCTAAATGTACTTTTGTGTGGCTAAACTCGATCAATTTTGATCTAAACTTTCAAATGAAAATGAACGATGCCATACAAATGCGTATATACTATTTTTTTAAATATAAATTTGAATTTGTAATTAATTTTGTAACTAGGATTTTGTAATGACGTAATACTTGAACGTCCCCATAATCCTTCAGTCACACCGTGTATTGGGTGTCCCAAGAAGTGGAGCCTTAAGTTTTTCTTGTCTCAAAATGTAATTCCTCGTAAATTTTGTCACACAGTGCACTTCTAGTTAATTAAAATTTGCAAGTTCGACTTCAGCTTCCTATAAAAGAAATAATATTTCAGCTTAGCCAAAACGACAGTGTTTCCTTAGCGAAACTACTTCGTTCCATAATAACCGGATATCATACAGTAGAGACCTATTTCGTGAAAAGTACCGAAGGAAAAGAATTGCTAAGTGTTTTTGCCTAAGGGTGCTTGCTGCGTCCCTAAAATTAGCATAAAACTTAAATAAAGGTGCGCATACATTAAACTTGGCAATTCGTATAACCTTCCTTAATTTCGTTCTCAATTTTCATTAGTATTTTCATTAAATTTATGCCCCTGGTGCTGCATTCGCGTAAAGAGGGACCCGATTTAATGATAATACAGAAAGTCATGGGGCCCTTATGATTTTCCCAAAGTTAAATTGCAACGGCAACAAGATTTGCTCCAAATCATACTTTAGTTTGAAGCAACAACTGGTAAAATTTAAAATAATGCTCTTAGGAATAGTGATTAAACCACTCGATTGAGAGACTTCAGGAGTATTTGCTAACTCCCATATACTGTACATGTACATGTACTGTATGTATTTTGAAGTCTTGGCTTCGTGATGTGACCTTTCTTGTGACGTTCTTGAAACTTTCTTGAACCTCAAGCTGGACGAAGTCAAAATGTCAGTTGTTCAAACCGAAATTCCTGACCCATTCCCGCAAATATTCATTGAAACAATAATAATAATTATCGTAAAATCCACAAAACAGCAATTCTGGCAAAGGGGATGGGAACAATGACATCGACGATATAAAAGCGCCACCTAGTCCAATATGGAGTACAGAGTGGTCAATGAACACGCCGCCATCTTGTTTATAACCAAGATCTTCATCTCTGGGACACTATTCACCTGAAATTTCACCTGAACTTTTCACCTGAACGAAAGGAATTAAGCAATCAAGATGAATCCTTTCATAGTTTGAACAATGTGAAAATCTACGTGTACAGGGTGGATGAAGAGTTACTATGAATTGTAAATGGAGCATTGGAATTTCTTAATGGATCCCACCCATGTCTAAAAATAAAAATTAAGGACCTTATTGAGCTCATGGCATACATACAATGTGAAAACAGCAATGGTTTTAACTTAGTCTGAAAATCAATGAATTTGGAAGGATGACATTTCAATGACTGTTTAAGGGCTCAATATGAAATGCGAGTAGTTTTAAGGGCGCTTAAAATCCATTACCAAAATTAAGGAGTGTTTAAGAACTTTAGGATGGTGGGAACCCTTGAAAAACATAAACAATAGATGTCCAAACAGAAAACTATTGTTTTCAAGGGCACATGACAATTTGTCAAAACTGCCCACCAAGCCAATAGAGATATCCGACTTCAGTGACAGCAACTTTTCACCCACCCTGCATAGTAAACATGTAGAATTTCCACAGAGTGATTAATTTATAGTAAATTTAGAAACCATCTTAAATTTAATTTCAAGTGGGTAAAGCCCCTTGCCTTTTAATCTCAAGATAGATCCATAAAGTCACATTCTCACGATTCAACTTTTGTTGTTCTAGTATCTTCGAAAGGAACGATTTCGAGCAGTTTGAAGACACTGAAAGACCGGAAGCTGAACGGTGGTCAACCTCGTTCGCTTCAGCCTTCAACAAATAGTTGATCGAGTCTAGGCTCAAGTATGCTAAAAGCGTGTTATCAAGCATGTTTCAACTCGCTTTCAACAGAAAATTGAACGATCAAAGTTGAATTTTGAGAACGCGGCTTTAACATGAGTGGAGGGATCGTCTAAAAGTCTAGGTTGAAAAAGTCTAATTAAAAACATGGCTACCAGCTTTTCTCCATTCTCTTTTAGGGGAAAAAGCGAGCATGCCAACCGCAACACGCGCAATTTTGATTCGAATGTCAAAGTTCACTTCGAACGAAGCGATCCGAACCAACTTCCTGTTCTCCGGTCAGCATCGATAGCAGACCAAGAGTCCCGAAACTGTCCTTAGGAGATTCTTGTTCACACCTGCCAAATGACTCAAGGTCCATTCGGTGTCCCAATGTTCCATCTTCTGCAAATTCGGACATGTAGGGCCCTGAAGACAGTGTCTGGTGCAGCTTCCAGACCCAGACCTACAGTGGGCAAAATTAGTATTGGCACAGCGCGAAAAATGTCGTTCATGAGATAAATAAAAGGAGTAAAATTGTTAACGTACCTGTATTATATATTATGCTCATCACATAGATTATCTAACAACAACAAAAAGCATTTGCAAAATCAAGAACGACTTTTAGAAAAATAAAATAGACTTTTTCTATGCAAAAAAGTAATGAAACTGTATGGCAAATCCATAATGTTCCTTACACGCACTTTTATTTTATGTCAATGCTACTGTATCCCACACAGTGCCAAACATCAGCACTGCTACAGCCCTAGACTTGGGGCTGTATGAGATACAGTAGCGTTGAAAATCTTCATTTAAGTGATTATATCAGGACTACCAGAACATATGTGAAGTTGTTGTGTAAGGAAATTTGGGCAAGAGAAGACATTGAACATCTCCATTGTGGATTTGCTATACAGTGTCATTATTTTTTTTGCATTGAAAAAGTCTATTTTATTTTTTAGAAGTCGTTCTTAATTTTGCAAATGTTTTTTGTTGTTGTTACATAAACTATGTAACGCGCATAATATAATACAGGTGCATTAACAATTTTACTCCTTTTATTTATCTTATGAAAGACATTTCATACTGTGCCAATACTTATTTTGCCCACTGTACCTTCAAGGTGATCTGGAGGGAAAGTTGGGCAGTGACGTTGGACGCAGCAGCCCCTTACCTCCTGCACCAGGAGTCTAACATGTGGGCTAGTCTTAGGGAGACCCAAAAAACGGGCCTAATTGGATTTCTCCTTGAGGGTGGATTATGAGAACGTTGTGTTCCAGGACGATATCTCCATGACAGGCACCACGACCTGCGCCAGCGACTCCACAGCCTCGTACGCATCCAATGCGGTGAGTGATGTCCGGCGCATGGCGGCGATGGTCACGTGCCGTGGCCTGTTCTTGGCGCTGAGGGCACCGTCCGTCATGGGGCACTGGAGCGGTGGGGCCTCGAAGTCGCAGGAGAAGCCCTGCCTGTGGAGGAGCAGCAGGGCGTTGCGGGATGGGAACTTGAAGTAGGCGTTGACCGGCAGGACCCTCCAGTTGAGGAGATGGACATCGCACGGGAAGGGCCGGGCAACGAGGTACACCTTGTCGGCGAGACGCGGAGGAGAAGTCCTCGCGTCCACCACAAACACAGAGGGTGGGTAGCTGAGGGTGTTGCTGAGATGCTGGGCCAGGAGGGTAGGCCTGGAAAGGCGCTCCTGGGTGGCTTTGCGGTCCTCAACCAGGAGCACGAACCTGGATCTGGTGATCTTGTTGTCGATAATGCCTTCGCCCAGGCCCCGGTTGTCGTCGTACATGGTTCGCCGCTCCAGCATCACCTCCAGCCACCCGCTGTGGAGGTTTGCTGCTCCGTGGGCATGAGAGACCAGGAGGGTGAGGCGCCTTCTCGCGTCCTGAATATAGGCCATGCAGGTGACCGGGTAGTAGTTCACTTCGGGGCCAAGGTTCTTGAGGCGTACGCGGCGCTGCATCTGGAAGCAGTTCTGGTCGGTGAAGAACTCGTCGCCATTGTCCACGCCGCTGGTCAACCGCATGAAAAGCTCTGTCTCGCGGAAGTGCGGTGGGGGTGGGTAGTCCACCACGTTCTCCATGTGCAGGCCCCTACGCAGGGTGTCAGACTCGTCCTCGCTGGTCCTATACCGCAAAAGTGCGTGAATCAGTGAACAAGTTACAAATGCATGTGCTGGATAAATTACAATGAAACCTCCCTAAGTCGGACACTTGTAAATACATCATAAAGTGAAACCTCTAGTTGGACACCTCTATAAATCGGACACCCCATTACAATGAATGTTTGTGGTGCCTACTATGTGTTTGACTTATAGAGGTGTTTCATTGTAGTATGCACCATATGTGTCCAACTTAAGAGGTTTCACCGTATTATCAACTCTCGAATTTCGTTTCAATGTAACCATAACTTGTAAGGAACGGAGTAATAACAGAAGTGTGGAAATTACTCCATACCTCTACAAGTACAAATCCATACCTTTGCGTAAACGGGTCCTGGTGGTAGATTCGCACCGCATGGCGGAGGAAGTTGGGATAGACGATGGTCACCTCTGAGAAGAGCTGTCCTCGCAGGACGGAGTAGTACGGGGCATTGTCGGACACGTTGATGACCGGCTGCCGCGGCTCGGGCATGAACAGGTAGGCCCCGCTGTGGAACTGCGCGGACACATAGGCCTGGAAGCCCAACTTGACCGGGGTGTTCAGGCCGGTCTTCTTGGACAGCATCGACTCCAGGAGTCCAGTCTCGGTGTCGAAGTTGGCCCTTAGGAGCTCGTTCTCCAGGTGGAGCTGCGGGGGCGGCCTGGACTCCCGGGTGACCGGGGCCATGAGGTTAGCGGGGTAGTCGTCCATCTTGGCACCCCCGTTATACACGGTTGTGGTTGCGGCAGTTGCGGGATCTGCTGTCCATCGCAGCCGGTAGGTGGTCAGCGAGAGCGGTGGCAGACAAGCCAGGAAGGTCAGCTCCAAAAGGTCAGCCATGGGCTGGAAGGGGCCGGCACTGTGGTTCCAAGCGGGTCCGAGCTGGAAGGGCACGAGCCGGCCATCAGGGTCCACCACCCTGAGGTTCTTGGAGCGCACGGCCAGGCTGACTGGCTCAAACCGGAAGTGGGCCAATGCGTTCACTAGCACCAGCTTGAGGTCAGCAGTGGGGGTGGCCGCCAGGGGGATGGGAGTGGGCAAGGTGTAAAAGTTGGATCGATCGTGCGGGGGGTACAGGAAGTTTGGCCAGTGCTGGGACAGACTCTCATAGCGGCTTTCGGCTGCTCGGGGGCGGGTGGTCAGCAGGAACTGGGCAGCGTGGGCCAGCACGCTGGTAGCCAGCTGCAGGCCGTCGTACAGCTTGACCCCGAAGTCGTTCATGACGAAGGTCTTGGATGTGCCGGTGATGGCGTCATGGTGCTGGAAGTCGGCCATGCGCTGCCGGGCGCTGGTCAGTCGCTGGTAGTCTCGCTCCAGGATCTGCGTGGTGCGGTTGAGGGCCTGCTGGCGGGCCCTGGCTAGGGCCAGCGTGTACACGATCTCGGTGCTGCGCAGGGTAGCCTCCAGTTCGCGGGCCAAAGCCTTGAAGAACGGGCGTGTGGTGTAGTAGCCGCTCCAGTAGGCCGGACGGCCTTCGTTGAACACATCGCTGTACACGAAGAAGTCGCCAGTCAGGACGGGCAAGCTGACTGCACCTAGAAAAACGGTAGTTATCAAAGACGTGAACCATGTTCTTATTCTTATGTTATCAGACAAGTGTGATGGATATGCTACTGTCAGTATTGAGGTTGGAAAGTGATTTTCTAAATTGTATCATTGCCTATGTCCCTAGCTCTTGACGGGACGTTGAATTAAGTTGCCTGAAATCTTAACATTTAACAGGCTGCCAACAGATTCCAAGTTTTTGAATTTCGAATTTTTTTAGAATAAAATGTACGATTAATTTAAGATTAGCCCACAGCTCCCCTGACTTTTCCAGGACTCCCAGTTAAATTTTATTTTGCCCTGATCATTAAGCGTTTTCCCTGACCTTTAAGAGTTTTCCCTGACCTTTTAAGAGTTTTTCCATCGACCAATATAAAGTAAAAAGAACCTGACATTTAGTTTAAATAATGTTGTTAATCAATATGGATGTTCACTAGCACGATAATTGTTGAATTTATTGTAATAAAAGAATTCACGCAACATCGAAGTAATAATGCACTTTCTTTCTTTGTAACTTTCATATGGAATACTGAGATGCTCAGCATTTATTTTAATTTGGCAAAATTTCAATATTGTCATAATGAAGCTAAATATATGTACAGTATAGCCTAACCAAGCTGCCAAATATCAGTACATGTGAGCAATTTGCTAAATTGCAGCGTAAGTTTTCATGGCAATGTCGATTTGTCAACATTTTAGCACTACTGAGATTAAGGTTGAAAAATACACTGGGATGATCATTAATTCTTTTTTTTTTGCTATTTGGCAGTTTTCGGAAACCTGCCTATTCTCATTTATTTATTCACCGAGATGACAACCAGAAAAGTGCCCATATAAACATTAATCCAAAACTATGTTCATCGTTATGCTTCGTGATGCTCAATACTCTGCATCAAAAAAATACTTCTTCATTTCTGCACCAAAGCTTCACCTCATCATCTCTGCAAAAGCGTCATTGGTCCCGTATTTTTTCAAATCCAAGATGGCTGCTAAGGGTACAAAGGCACGCAACACAAGAACCAGTGCTACCAAACTACTGAGGTTGGAAAGAGATTTTATAAATTTTCCCTTACAACAATTTTAAATATAATTTTACTTAATTTTTAGTATCCAGTAGGTATCGAGGTATTTTATGGTGCATTATTTATATACAAAATTTATAACCTATTGGTTGTTGAAAAGTTTCCTTTATCTCCAATGTATTTGCCGAAGCTTGAATCCAATTTCCCTGGCATTTCCAGGTTTTCCAGAATTTTTTGCAAAATTTCCAGACAATTTTATTTTTCATCAAGCTTTTTTATGGATCTAATACCAATTTCAAATCAAAACGGTTAAACTCGTGTGTTTTGCCTACCTCTTAAAATCCATGGAGTGATAAATCTATTTGCAAACAGCATTTATGTTCATTTCAAAATGTTAATGTATATAAAGCAAATAAAACTCGTGATACAAACATAGCCTATAGATAGCCACTGGTCCCAGAATAAATTGTGCCATAAAATTTCCAGACGTGAGGCAAATTTCTCTAACATTTCCATGAAAGGTATTTTTTGCCCCCGATCAGACTGATTCGATATTTGTTGAAACACGTTTCTGATACCAAAAAATGCAAGAAATGGAAACCTACTTACTAGCAACTTTAACAATTCCTTTCAATTTTGTGTAAGTGTTATCATTATCAATGACCCTCTTCAAGCACTAGGGACATTGAAGTAACTTGATGCATGCAATTTTAACATTTCTAACAAATATATTTGTCAGACTATAATGCGCAATAACATTATATAACTGTTGCACTGACCGTCATTGGCCATGCGTTCCCTCACTGCCCTGAAGTAGGTGTCCAGGGTGCCAAACTGGACATTGGCGTGGTACTCTGGCCTGGAGTTGATGTAGTTGATGAGTGCGTTGTAGTTGGTGAACTGCTGGTCCCACTCGAGGGCGTGGTCGTAGCGGAAGTCGTCACCCAGCAGCACCAGCGCCACGTTGTGGGGAAACATGGAGGCAGTGCGGCCATATTGGGCCAGGAGGGTTTCGGCCCTTTCGCGCACGTTCCACTGGGTGATGGGCTGGGCCCTTTGGGTGTACTCCGTGAACTCGCCCTTGACCTTTCGGAAGTCGAAGGTCAAGCAGACCTGGGTGTGGGGTCCGCACGAGTGCTTGATGTTGTAGATGTCGAAGGGGAAGTTGTGACACCAGATGTCGTTGCGTCCGCTGGGGTCCCAAGGCTGGCGCCACCTGAAGTCCGAGCCTTGCAGTTCGGCCAGTCGCTCCTTCCAGCCGTGGTGGATCCGCTGGACAGTGGTCGCCCCGAAGCCTGCCCTCCGCAGCAGGTAGGGCATAGTGGCGCCGTGGCCGAAGGGGTCGATTGACCAGCTGTTGCGGGGGGTGTAGTTCAGGTGCTGGCGAATCCATTGATGACCCTCGATCATCTGGTCAATCATCGAGTACAGCTGGACGTTTGCCTCGTCCGTCATCACCCAGCCTCCAGCCAGCAGCTCCAGGCGACCGCTGACCAGAAGCTCCTTCAGAGCCTCACGACGTTGATGGTGGGCCCTGAAACACAAGAGAAAAAAATCTTTCAATTTTTGTCTTGATGCGATGATTTACTCTGGATTTTTCTTGGTTTTCATTTGGTTATCTTTAACAACAAATCCCCATGGGAATGTCAATGATGAGTCGATCATCAATGACTTTCACAACAAAACCCCACGAGAATTTTCAAAGCTACTAGAGTTAGAGTTGGTCAAGTACATTCAATTCAATTCAATGTAATGATACACGAGTGACCAAGAGTGCATGGAGAAAAATTATGACCAATTATGAGTCGATCATCAATGACTTTTCATAAAACATTGAATTAAAATACAACATTTGTGATCCAGTTTTGTAACAAATGCCATACAATTTCGCCATTGGCAATCGTGATACACTAACATACTGTTTCTTCAGTATGATAGAAATGTGGACTGAAAGTCATCATCTCAAACAAATAATGGACAATTTGTGGACAGGGTCTAGTAACATTTTGTTACACATTGGGATGAATACATATTCGGCATCCCAGTTTTCTACAAATTCCATCAAATTTTCGCCTTTGGCAATATAATACCTTGCATGCATGTACCATGTATAAAAATGATGGCTAAAGTCATATTTCCGATTTATTGTTTTTGTGATGACAATATACTGTACATAAGAATCCTAGCCAATTTTGGGGTACACATAATAGTAAACGGCTCTATAATGCCGATATAGGACAGAGTGAAAAGGTCCTCTGTTAACCTAACACGTACTGTAGTTGCAATTATTTTGAAACATTCGAAACATTAAATCTACAATACATCTACAGTAACATAAAATGGTGCAATAGCTTTCAGCATTAACCCATAAGAATTCTCCTTCTCGCAATATTCTTGAATTATTTGTTGAAAAATTCAGCTCATTATTGTATTTCCCAGAAGATGCATCCTCAAATTTCTTCAGAAACTCATCAAGTACATATTTGCAGGTTTATGTTCAATACATGAACACATTTAATCAAATTACTCCGCATTTTTTGTCTCAACGGAATATTCCTAACAGTATCGGATGGAATTTTGATTTATTATATCTATGGTCAAGGATCTGCGTTTTTACAGTTTACGTTGAGATTGAACGGTTGACCGTTAAATGCATACACGAATGCACAGTTCGTGCGTGTGGTCAATTTGGCGAAATAGAGATATGGTATTGGAAGCAGATGGGATCGACAGTAGATAAAAAAACTCGATTTTTTTGTGTGCGAAGCTTCGCAATTTCGCCCAAGTCTCGTAAAAAACGCAATCTATATGCATCGTGCTGTTTCTCGGAAATGAATTGTCCGAACAGTGGAGAAATAAAATAAAATGACCGATCAATTGTCCACTATGGCCTGCTGTAGCCGCTATTAATTCCTTTTGTATTTTTTACTTTGGGGTTCGGACATCGTTATGAGGTCCAGCAACACCACCATCATCAACACGCTGTCATTTCGGCCAGAGAAAATGACCAACACTTTTTGCTCATTTATTTTATTTTCCCCCCGTTTTGTCAAGCCGACGTTTTAAGTGACAAAAACACAAATAGCCCAAGAGTATGGTCGACAACATCACCCCATTAACCACTCAGCTGGGCATTTTACACTCTTCACCAGAAATTGATAAGGTTAGGACAAGCTAAAGGAGTAAATTCATCGTATGAAATTATTACACCTTGAAATGAATTTAAATTTTAAATTCATGGTAAAGAGTATATAAAAACATGAAGATATTAATTCCACGTTATATTTTGGAGTCAAATCCTGGAAAACCAGGCACCTTAGGGAACTTAATATTCAACATGTAATACCTGGAAACTTAAGGGAATTTTGAATTGAAAGCTGAAATTTGTGTTATCAAAATTGTACTATGTATTTGTTCGTTATAATTCTGATAAAGCAGCCCAAAAATGATTAAGTTTTTCTTTAAAAAATGTGTCTGCGATGCTCCTATAAATTAATCTTACTTTACGCATTATTGGTGATTCAGTGTTGTCTTTGTTGTTAATATTTCTGGAAAACGTTTTCGAGAGATTTCAACTAAAACCGGTTATTTCTGATACTTTTAATTCAAGTTTCGTCATGGAGTTAATTTTTTATCAATATTAATACTGTATTTCTTAAATTTTTAAAATTTTAAAATTGCATTATTGGTGAACTAGTTTTGGTAAAAAATCCCTCTGGTAGTTTTTCAAATAAAAGTTTCGTAAATTCCATCATTGTGATACGCTTTTTTTTGGTAATGTTGATTAAAACCTACCATTTGAGATCAATTGTGATGCATTTAATTATTGTAAGACATTTTCTGAACTTGAAAAAATTAGAATTTGACCCTGGAAAAGTCAGGGAATTACGTGCTTAGAAATTAATAATCAGCGCGATAGTATATATCCTAAATTTCTACTTTTGTAACAGGGACTATTCTGAAGAACATATCCATTTTCAACATATGGTAGGTAGAATAGGTAGAACTATTGTTGCACTACATGGAAGCTCAACTAGCGCAATACACGAACGAAATAAGATGATTAAATCGCACTAACGACCACTTTCGTCTTTCGTAAAGAGGCTGCAAAGTCCCCAAACCATCTAGAAATCTTTTTGTGAAAAGCCTGGCAATGCGAATTTCAATATTTTGATGGCAGTCCCCATAAAAAAGATAAGATGCTCAGAAACGACATAAATAAAAACAGTATAAAATTCCCTCTTATTCCCCGAAGATTGTCTCGCCTTATCATCGAGCAACAATAAAAAATCCCATTTGAATTATGCATTATAAACGACAGTCTCTGAATTATGTACGACGAAAGCGCCCCCTTATCATATGCACGGCATTAACAGTCTTTGAAAAAAACTCGGAAAAATATCTGGAAAAAATCTAGGACTATTCACGGATGGAGAGAATCACTCGTAGATAGGAAAATAAAGAAAGGGACTAAATACCAGCTAGTATAAATAAATAAAATCTCTACGATTCCTGTTATATGATAGACGAGTTGTACAGTGCAAGATACACAGAGACACACAGACAAATACAGATATACATGTACAGATTTTCAAGATGCAATCTGGAAGTATGCTTTCGGAAATGGTTCCCATACAGAAAGATATGGACTGCAGATAAAACCATCATTTGAAGTAAAAAGAAAAAACGTAAGTCGAAACGCATTTTTTCATCGTTTTAGGTACAAGGGGCCATCCATAAACGACGTCTAAAATTCAGATATACATGAATAGATTTCAAACTGTTAGTAATAAAACTAATATTACTAACAGAAAAAGTAAAAGAAGAAAGCACATTTTGATGACATTTAATGGATTTTAACCTATAGTATAATTTTCTTCAAATGATGACACACTGACAGAATTAATTGCCTTGTCATCATTCGCCATCAATTGGATTTTACATTCCCCACCCCAAGACGATGACGGGATACTTAAACTTTTCCTGACAAATACTAACAGTAATACTGATCGTGTGAGGGACACAGTACTGATGGCTTAATGTTCAATTCGGATTATTGTTATCCGAATTCATGGATAACTTACTGTCAGAATCGAAAATTGAACGTAACACTAGCTCACCATGTAGGGACTGCATAAATGATGACAAGATCAGAAATGAGATATTAGCCCATAAAATTAATAACAATCCGAGTGATATGAAAAAAACAAAAACCTCCATATGCGAACTTTTTGCAAAACTGGATCACAATCCAATGTTTTATAACACAGCAATGATGACGTCATCATTTTGAGATAAATTTAAATATTTAAAATAATTTAAATTTTATTGATGTAAATGCCAAAGGCCCATAAGCCGTTTGCGACCATCCATGTCGTCTTTAGCCTCTTTACTCTGTATAGGAAATTTTCTTCACTGATTCTCGTATTTTTCAATTTTGCATTTTGCAGTTTATATTGTTATTATTTGCTGTTAGTGCGTGGCAATGCAGTCGCTATGGTATTAAATCCAAACGTCGTCCTCAGGGAATATCGCCAGAAATTTAAGGCTTTAAAAGCATTAAGAGCTCGGGGAGATTTACGGGTCCCAATGAAAATAATGGAAATTGCCACAGCAAAAGTGTCTAATGTCCTTTTGTGCTTATTTCGTGTAGCCCAGTCTCAATTTATGGATATCAGCCAGGGTCAGTTTTCTAATTAATTTTAATATTCAGTAGGCAACGACTAGACCAGAAATTTGCCTTCACTTTTAGCAGGGTTTTAAGGGGTAATCGGAAAAACATGTATTCACTGTAGAAATGATTTGAACTAATAAATTCTTAGGCATTGTTTAGCATTACATGCTGTAATTATCATAAACAGTAAATTAACACAACAAGAGTTTTGCGTCATAAATTAAGCGATATGAAATTATGGTCTACGATTAGTAAAGCATTTACTAGATGAAATATACGACTGATATTAAAATGACTAAAATCCACCAGTTTTGATCTAATGTTGATACATATTTCACTATATATTGTCTTAGGCATTGTTTAGCATTACATGCTGTAATTATCGTAAACAAATACAGTATAACACAATAAGAGTTTTGCGTCATAAATTAATCAATATGAAATTACCGTCTACGATTAGTGAAGCATTCACTGGATGAAATATACAGTTGATATTAAAATTGCTAAAATCCACCAATTTTGATCTAGTGTTGATGCATATTTCGCTAAATTCGAATTTAGTAATTTGACCATGCTGATGTCATCACTTGGGGGTGGATGAATGCTGATGAGAGATGGGGATGTCTGAAAATTACCATTTTGAGATGACAATACTCGAACGTCCCTCCTGCATAGGTCAAACAGTGGCCATCAATGTCATAAACGTATTTCGAACACAATTATTCCCACAACTACATTTATATTACAACACTTACGTAGGGTGGGAGCAAAAGCTTTTATTCACATCTATTATTTTAGAGATTTCCCTCAACTTTATGGTCAGGATGACCATAAAAGGTGGTCAACATCAGTGCACATTCTCGTCTCCTCACACATTCAAGGGCATATTTCGAAGGTTTATTTGATATTCGTAGTGCTAGGGGCGTACCATGTTCTCTCGCAGGCCCTTTGCTTGTTTAGTACTCCATTAATGCCCGGGACATAAAAAGGGGAATATTTTTACGCGCTAAAGATCGATTTAAATGATTTAATGTCGAGTATAAAAAACCTTTTACGTTAGACGAAAATAACAAAGTGATCTTAAAATCCGATACAAACGCCGTTTTTTTCGCTTCAGCCCAGATTGAAATGAAACGATCTTGAAAGAACAGTTTCCAAATTTACAACCTTTTTTTATTTCAATTTTTATAGGTACGGGCCTACGTATAAGCTCTGGGTTTCCCCCTCATTTTCCCCTCTAGGTCCCTTTCCTTTTCCTGTGCTTTTTCTAGTGTGTTTTCCCCCTGAAAACCCAACTCAAACATCGACAAATCAAAATCTGAATTTGTTTTGTTTCTACAGAAAAACGTGTACATGGCAACGGAAAAAGCACGAAAATAAACCCACAAATAACGCTTAAAATGCAAAGTCGATTCACAAACTACTTAAAAGACAGAGGCTAACATCAGTGCCATCTATGGTGATATCTGAGCAAAATAACCTTTTTCAGCTTATAGTTACAGTATACGTGTAAATTATTTGACACGTCTATTGATCCCAAGCAAGCATTTATCAAAAATCTGAAAATAACGGATTTTTGTACAAATATTACATTACACAGCTGAAAAGGTCATGTCACTAATTAGCATCATTATAATTATTTTAGCACTACATAAACATTCATTTTTAATGAATTAGGTTAAGTTAGGAATGGACAAGAAATCTTCACAAAAAAGCACACAAAAATAAAAATAGTAAATTGTGACATCTAGGACAGATGTCATTCTTGTCTGCTAAACAAGTAGGGTCGACCACACATACATGTATTTTGTACACCTGTGGAGCAGAGCATGCTGTATTACGTGGTATATCCAAGAAGTTTTGTAATACCTATACATGAATAAACCCAATACTTTGCAATCTGATGGCTGTAAATAAGATGGGAAAACTTAAAAAAAAACTATTTCATAAAAATCTTTACATCTTAAGATTGCCAGTTTGTCATACCTAACTGTCTACACGTACTTGTGACATTTTGTATACCTTTTATAATATCGACTAACTTTTGTAATCGTGTCTTTAAAATCATTGAAATTGATTTGAAGTGAAAAATTTAAACGATGTAACTTTTCGTATTTACCGGAACCCACAAGTTAACTATGATCTTCGGGCCTTTATTTTTATGAAATAAACATTATTCTTTAAACTGGAAATTACGAATTTTACGTACTGTAATTCTATAGCCAATAAGCTAGGATATACAGTACATGTAGCTAATAACATTACCTAAGAATTGAGTCGAAGAAAATATAAAAATCTAGTAAGCTCGAATAAGCTAAAATATTAACTAATAATTGAGTCGAAGATAGGATAAAAAATCGAGGTAATATCGTAACACATTCTGTTACATAGGGAATCAATGGTTATTTGAGCCAAAACAAAATCGTAATTATATTTATTCCTGCTTAATTGCTAATCGACGGTGCCACGCTCAGCAATTATAGGATAAATAAGTCAAGAGTTATCGTATTTTCAAACAAATGTAATTACAGTCCTAGCAAAATGCTGAAATTACTGAGCTTTCAAGATTATAGAGAACAGTAAGAAACAAACAGATGTGTGGTTCTGGCGTGTTGGCAAAGTCGATCAATTTTAACGAAAGGTTAGTTAAAGGTCCCCCTAGCAAGGGGCAGTCGGGGTTGACCCCTCTGATCCTTTGCCGATGACCACCCCGTCGCATTTGCATTCAGAAGGCGGAATCGCAATCCTCTCAAAGGGGATTACATCGGTCCAATCTGTAAATCCCACGAAGGTCTAATGAAATACATCAAATTAAACCGTTTAAAGCCGCTGGGTTTAAAACCCTACACATCATCCATTTGCCAGAGTCGGGGTCGACGGTCATAGAAGCTACGAAGTAATGATTCTCCCCAAATCAACTTTTCACCATAAATAAGAATTTCATTTTTGGGAAATTTTGTATTTACATACGCGTACGTGTATTAGAACCTGCGAATACACAAGGTCCATCAATAATGCGACTTTTTGACCCTTTACCCCCTCACCTCTGACCTCACCTTACAGGGCAAAAACCTCTGTACACTAATGGTGATATTAATTTCTGAAAATATATTTCCTGAATTTTCCTGGTTTTCCAGGGTTATATTCTAATGTTTTCTGGTTGAAAAATATATCGTAATGAGCAACTGTGTGCCACAATTCTACCAAATTTAATATTTGACAATAATAAACAGGAAACGTGATTTTTTTTTAAAAAGTAACATCTGAAATAGTAGGTTTTTAGTACACATTATCGAACAAACATATCCCAATGATGTACTTAATGAACATGAAAGAATTTTTTTAGGGATTTTATTTATCAAAACTAAATCACCATTAGTGCATTTCTGGATCATTTAAAAATTTTCAGCAATAATAATAATGACAGAAATTAGCTCCGTTGACTAAACTCGAATAAAAATCACCAGAAATAACGGATTTTAGGTGTAATCTCTCGAAAACGTTTTCCAGAAATATTAATAACAAAGGCAACACTACCGTGAATGCATAAAGTAACATTTATGAGCAATGCAGTCAAGATTTTCAGAAAAAGGTAATCAGACATGCTAACTTTTTGGGGAATGGTAGAACTGATTATCGGGCCAATAATTTTGTTGCTGACTTCCCAGAATTATAACGTACAAACACAAAACACAATTTTGATCCTGAAATTTTCCCTGAGCTTTTCCAGGCTTTGTAGGTTGAACATAAAATTCCCTTATACAGTGTCGGTTTCCAGTGTTTCCAGGTTGGTAGTCACCATAACATTATGCTTTGGATGAATAGAAACGAAGCTTCTTCGCATTGGCGATTTTTCTCAGCAGCCATCGCATACACGGCATACCTCGTACTTCGTCATCTGTCGGTGGTCAACGTACACTCTCATACAATCGTTCTTTGCTTTATTTCTTTTTTCAACCGACAAAACAACGTGCACAATGAAGAAACGCATCGCTTACTGTATTTCATTCCACATCAAGTGCTCACATCCAGATAATGTTATCGGAAAGTCCAGCTGGATTACAACCTAAACTCTAGTTAAGTTTTGAACGGAACAAAAACTGAGCAACCCATAGCTTACCGTGTCGTTTCGAGTCTATCGATAATCAAATGCCATTTTACGCCATCTTGAAAAAGACGCAATATGGAAGGTCTTCCTAAATCGAACCTCACGTTCCACGGTTGCCATAGTTACCTCGCGCACCGGCACGTGACTCCATTCGACGATTCAACGCCTCGGCTATTACGAACATATTCGCGTGCTGCTTATCCATGGCAACCGTAGAACGTGAGATTCTAAATTGAAGACGTACTAATCGCAAAAAGAATTCAATTGGGTTTTTCAATTCTTTCAAGATGGCGTAAAATGCTGATCAATCGCCAACTTTACAGCTGTTTCTCAACGACCATTAGTAGGTAATTATTGGACACTTACAACAGATATTTAAACAAAAGTCATAAGTTTAAAAAATAAGTTGAAAAATACGAAAAGTTTTACTCGAAAAAACGTTCCGTTAACTTACACTTTTGTTAATTTTAAACTTTTGTTGTCCTGTGCTAAGTGTCTATTATATCGCTAGTTCAAGAGAGAAGAGTTTAAATTGAATTTTTGGCGTTTTTCAAGTTTAATTGAGCGACGATACAGCAAGTGAAGCACCTCCACAGCACCAGCTCCACTCACTCCACAACATCAACGATCATAATAAGGAAATAACAGCTTCGAACTTTAATTTTCATTCGGTAGTTTTCCCGTTTTCCCGTTTTCCCAGGGGGATTAATTCCGCGTTCTCGGAGGGATAATGCAAACGGTTAATTAGTCAAAATGTTCAGTTTTCGTTTCTCCCTTCTAACCCAATTAGACGTCGGCTAGCTGCAGAGAGAGCCACGTGCTCTCGTTTTGCCATCGATTTCTCTCGCTTTTTCTCGCCAACACCACAAGTACGAGCTCGCACTTACGCTAAATTAAACCTTTTTAACAATTCTCGGATTGTTCGACAGAAGAAGCTGCTGAAGAAATAGAAATAGAAGTAGAAGAAGAAGAAGAAGAGCGTTAAAAAGGCAGGCAGACAGACACCCAATCATAAAAGAAATCAAATTAAGATTAAGGAGGAAGCCACTTACGCTTACATGGGTGGAAAATTAGCGCCAGGGCCCAAATCTCGAGCGTCAAACCGAACAACAATCTGACGAGAAGATCTCAGCCAGAAATCCTATTAGGCGAGAAATTCTCGTTCGGAAAGTATCGTCTTTCAATTCGACTCAGAAACCCAGTTTACTGCCATCAAAAGTACATGTGTTGGGCTGTGCATAAACGACGTCCAACAAAACGTCCTTCAAAAAGTCGATTTTTGACGGATCCAATTTCGTTCGATTTGGATAATAACTTCCCTACTCCATGCTAGTCGTCCTATTCAAGACTGTAGAGAATGTGAGCTCCACGTTAAACGTGGACGCGAACGTCAATTTTTTACACTCCTGGTCAAGATAAATGAACACC
>JAQGAF010003018.1:0-19449 GCA_034687865.1 Kryphioiulus occultus
AAAATAACCGCAAAAACGGAAAAAATGGACAAATTCCACGAAAACATTTGGCCAGGTGTAACGCTCACCCTTAAGCATCCCATTGGCCCCCTGCCTCCCCTATTTGCTTTCTACAAATCTGACCCGTCATTCCTCGGCTAAAAATCCCTCAGTTTCCATTTTGCGAAATTTAACTCGTCAAGTAATTCCTCTTGACATGAAGTATGTCGTCAGTGCGGAATCTCCGCAGCCTCTCCACTGTATAAATCACGTCAGCCACTGTTACTGAAGATCATGCAACGAGTATGATATACATTCTCACTAGGGTGGAAGGAAGGGAAAAAAAAGCAAGAACCAATAAAAAATTGCCCCAAGAGGCATTCCATTGGATAGGAGTACAAAATCCCTCCCATTCCTCCATGAATCCTTAATTCCTTAATCTGGGTGCCCCTGCCTAATTCACGGGCCCTCCTATCGAATCATCGAGAGCATCAGTCAGAAAATGCTGGTTCTTGCGATGCCAAAAGCGTGCATTTTTTAACTCAGAAATTCTATGGATATGATTATGCGGAAAAAATGACAGGTGCACTTCTAATCCTCCTGGAGAAACCGGTACCCCCGCCTACATTTCTTTTATTCATCGGAGGAGCTGCTGATTTATAATCCATCACGACATGAGCGAAGTCTAATATTTATGATAATTTCGGATTTCTGGAAACGAGCGTATATACGAGATCGAACATCGAAGACGGAGGAGAAAAGAAATAAACAAGGGGGATTTCTCGAATTTAAATGGGATGGTTTAGAGTCGTGGGATACACGAAATCACCGCCTTTAATGCCATGCAAATTCATGCGTTTGCAGCAAAATACACGGTCAATGGAATGATCAGATAACATGGAGGGTGTTGGAAAGACATGTAAAGCAAAACTGCAAGCACATATTTTAAGATATTGATCATGCAGAATTCAATTCTTGGTGAAAACTTAAACAATCGTAAGATTTTCTATTTGCTTAGAGCTATAGCCGCCGCTGGCGTCTTCCAGTGATTAGCAAACCATGGATCCCACTTAAAATTCTCGAGTCGATTTCCCTGACATTTTACGTGAGATTAAAAAGATAACATAATTGATTATAAATGATAACTTATCGATTGGCTAATACAAACTATCTAAATTTCCCTGACATTTTCACGGATTCACTGACATTCCCTGACACTTTTTCATTTCCCTGACTTTCCAGAAAGTGGGAACCCTGGATAAGCAAGCATTAAATTTCACTGACACTTACACAAACAAGATCCAGTATCACCTTAATTCATTACCAGGTTCTCAGTATAAACATGGCGACTACTAATTTCTGAAAACGAAATTCCTGGAGTTTTCTAGGTTTCCCATGTCATGTACTCATTTCTCCAGGTTCAAAATAGATTACGATTGTTTTATTTGACAATATGTGGGATGGACAGTGGCGCCAACCCACGAGCAAAGCAAGAGTCAAATTATTTCATTATTGGGAATGTAGTGTTGATACCACTAGGCCAATCAAAATGCACAAGCACAAAACCAACTGCTGGCAGTGAAAAAAATTCAGGTTTCAATTAAAACCGAAGACCTGTGACTGGTAGTAATGATTCAACAAATGGTGTACCGGTACGTGTACAGCCGTTCTCAGTCAAGGTACATGTAAATTAGGGCAGCACTTTTCGTCTCATAATTCAATTGAAATTCCCTGAGTTTTCAGGTCTTCCAGGTTGGCTGTCATGCATTATAAAGAATCATGATAATTTAAGCACATTCAAAGTGTGCATTTACCATTATTCAGATGGGAATCGGTCAGATAGCCCAGAAATTGGCCAGCCTATTGACAAATTCCTAAACACCGAAATAGACAAACCATGAATTCGTCTCTCGCATGTAGATATGATGCATTGTTCGACCAAATAATGAAAACAATTAGCTTGACCACTGTGCTCAAAGGGGAATTTATCAATTTAAACACCCCGAACCACAGGCAAGGAAACAAGTAACGAAATCGTCGTTAGGCGACATACACTGTATATACAGTGTAGCTTCTTATCTCCATACACAAGATGGCTTTTGTATTTACAGAAGACGTCAGACGTTGCCTAGAATAGCAGCAGAAATGCGACCTGGAATTCCCTAGCTTCTCTTAATACTCCGTTATTTGTCGCCATTTACGAGCACAATTACGAGGGCATTCAAAATTTTTTGCTAGCCCAATGCATCTGGTTGTGTTATCCCCTTAGCCCCCTACAAATATTATTGACCCTTCGTGTCCCTTTCATGTGGACATGATGAATGGCATTTCTCGCACCCCATTAGGCGATAACAGGCGAGACGCATGCGTGTTCACGCCACGATGATGATGATGCATCCGTGCTTTTCTTATTATCTTCACATCCCAAATTCTCTAATAATCCTCCTAATATGATGACCCAGCACATTTCTTCCCATGTACATGTACATGTAGTGCCAGCTGCGCATTCAGATTCCTAGGCAGTTGTGGCGCCCCCTAGCAGTCGACACTTGGCCTTTGACTTTAAAAAGCTGGCTTATCAGCAGAGCCTCTAACTTAAAGAGCCATAATTAATACACTTTGTGAGCAAATGGCTATTCATCGAAAATATACTGACCAGCCCACATGGTGGGCCAATAAAGCGAGGGTATTTAAAAGGTTAAAATCTTTAAACATTTGCCAAATTACATTTTAACATCACAATGAAGAATATTAAATGCAGTTTACAAACTATCTTATAACTAGGGCTGAGGATCAAAACTCGATTTATATCGCGTATACCAAGATCGAATCGAAATCGCCATTTACTTCAAAGGAGAATTCGATTTGCTGGTATCAAAAGATCGAATTCAAATCCCATTAAAATGAATGGAGATTTCGATTCGATCAATTTTCGATGGCACGTAACACTTAAATGGGGTGTAGTTAAAAATAATTTTACAAAAGTATAAAGTTTTTATTTTAACCTTTTTAAATTTCGTCCCATTGAGCGCGAACAAACAAGCCTCCACATTTACAATCATATTCCCAGCCATTTAAACAAGTCAGTCTATTATAACGTTACTATACGCAAATCTAGTTGTACCTTCCTAAAAGTTGGTATATCAAATTGGCCGCAAACCTCCTTTATTATACATCACGCTAGCACGAATACAACCAGGAGCCCGTTGACAACAACGAGGCCGTAGATAAACACAGCAATGCAGATGGGGCGGGCTCGTAATAAATTGAGCCAGTTTTATCAAAATAAAACTATGCTACGAGCTGAAAACAGAGCTGCACGCTTGGCACTCTGCAAACAAACAACACTAACATTCACTCAAATCCCTTTTGCGCCATCTACATCTATATCCTCCCACTTGTTTACCCATACCCCCATTTACATGGGCGCCCATTACTCATCGTGCTTTTGTGCTTCCAAAAACACGAGTTTTTGAAACGCTTTAAATTCAGCATTACCCAGAAAACCCTCCAGACCAAAACGATTACGTTGGTGGATAATCTTAATTTTATACAAATATATGAATGACACATTCATTCGTTTGATATCATCTGAAGTATTTGCTTTAGTACTGTTGTAATGCACGACCGCGATGAATAGCATAGTAAAGGAGGCCATGCATGTCCAGTCAAGAGAAGTTATACACCATCATTCAAACTATACTTTCGATGATTGATTATTGCTCTCGCTCGAACAGGTCACAATGTGCATGGTGAATTTAGAGAATTTTCAAAGAAACTCGTATACCGTAAGAAAAAACGAGCTTCTGAAAAGCAGTTTCCAGGTTAGAATTGCAACAATACTGACAGTGATGTTGCCATTTCCTTAGGAGGAGTTTCATTCAGTCGTATACAAATAACTCGTTTTGACCAATGAGAATTAGAAGCCCACACGAAAAATGACAAGCTGCATACATGCCTATTGTCTCCAATCAACGACAATTTTAAATTATAATAGGACAGCGCTTGTAGACCAAACATACGTCAATATTAGGCAGTTGAGAGACCCAAATACAGTGCCCCGCTAGATTAGTGACAATCTAGGTTATGTCAGGTCCTGCCAAAGCCTGACAAAGATTTAGTTGTTTACATATGAAAGGAATTGTTTGCATAAATCCTGAATAAGCACCCAAGGTTACAGTTAACTCCATAGAGTGAACTAAGGAGAAGCATAGCACCGCAGAAAGTTAGCAGTTAACCATCACGAATGAAAGTTAACCCAGCTAATACATGTAGGCAGGGTTAACCTAAGATTTGTTGTAAAAATGACTATGTTAATGTATGGAATTCATAGATTATATTTACACCAAACCTGTGACATTACTTGATGACTAAGATAATGTCGAATTCAAAGGCTAAATAAAAAAAGTATTAAAACCGCTTGTTCAAGCAATTGAATATTTCGTTGATTTCCAGGTTAGGGCCTATACAAGCTTGCTTACCCTGTGTTAAAAATCCCTAGAATCCTTGTTTGTTTGTGAGAGTTTTAACGTTGGCCTTCATGTATTTTCGCACCCGAGGGTCTATCACCAACGCCATGGTGCAGACCATCCATTTGGAAATTTTGTATACTGGGGGGAATACGCCCTCCTGAGGGATTTTTAACGTACTGAGAGCACCTATAGTATCCTTACGCAGAATTTATGCACGATCCTACATTTGAATATGGTTGATCTGCAATTGACTGCAAAAAATGCTGAAGATGAGCAATGATATCAATCACCCATGACCCTACCTACCCCCTTTAGGGCAAGAAGAGAAATTACACGTATAATTTTTTCTCGACATCGACAAACCTCCGCCGATTGCCTCCGTTAATTTAACGTGTAATTAAGCCTCGCTGTAATGGAGGCCGATGAATTTTCAATTCCTATAATTTCGTCTCCTTCCCTCGCTTCGAGTGTTACATAAATATCTAATAATTTCATTTGCCGCTTGACTCGCATGCACTCGCTTCCCATTGCCATCAGAATGTTTAATTTTTAATGAACAAATTAGTTTGGATGTTCGTGGTGAGAGAGCTACGGCGGATGAATGAGCAGAAGACGAGAAAAAAAAGCCTGCACCGATCGACTTCCCAATCGGTGCTAATTAACTCGCTCATTAGCATATTGACATCGCCCGTGTAGGCAAAGACGCTCGTTTTAACAGCCTTCGACTGCTGGGACTCGACGTTGTGCTCAGACATCCAGTCGCGATAATGAGAGCATTAAAAACAACTTTACACACGAGGCTGGCAGGGGAGGCAGAAATGAATATTCAAGGCTAATTAATATTATATTATGATCGTATTTGTTTTTGCTAAATCAGCCATTTGTACGAGATTAGATTCGCGAAACGATACGGCAACAGCTTGTTATTTCTCGTGTCACACGTACTATACGTGGATGCGTAAAAGTGCCTTTCGCATTAACGAAATGCATCCACTTTTCGAACGGCCTTAAGCTGCGTAGCCACGCCCTTTAGAACTATTCTAAAGAATTGCGCGAGCAATAATTCGCACCTGCGGGTGATGTAGTATGAAGCATACGAATTGGGGAAATACGCTCAGCTGAAACCCGTAACATAAATTAATGCAAAAGTCGTGTTCTCTTACCTGCTTATGCATTTCGACGTTCAATCCATACGACATTTCATAATACTAAAAAAGTAAAAGAAAAATAATGTTAACGATAAATATGTACGTGGATATGCTGAAAATGAATAATCAGTAAACTACTTCAGAAACTGACTACATTCGTACGTAGGAGTTGTAGCAAACACTTAACATGGAATTAGGGTTCATTATATGACGTGATACAGCTGGTATTTAAACTGGGTACCATGGAACGTTTTCAGGGGTTCCACAAATTTTTATGCCAATTTAGTTTGTTTTTAGTAGAATCGCGAGGCATAAACCTACTAAACTCAGGTAACCCCATGTTAACCTTTCATTTAACCTACACTGGTGCAACTGTCTGCTCAGCTACCATGTTCTTCAGTACTGAATTTGAACCAATTGTGTTAATTCATTGTAAAGTATATAATTTCAAATTTGGTTTACAAGTCACAAGTAAAATTCCATTACTATATTACTCAAAAATTATAAATACAAATGCAAGCAATTACTTATGCCTATAGCGAACTATAAAATATCAATTTTGACATAACATATAACACGTACGTGCAAAAAGTGTTCATTTTTAAAACATTTGGCTATTTTTTGGGGGAAAGAGAGAGGAGGGGTTAGGGGGTCAAAGATTTCACCTGTATATTACAACGAATGGAGATTAGTAACCATTGTAACTTTTTTACCCATCTACATGTACTAGTATGACGCAGCAGACATTCGATTTCAACAAACAAAACGGCGTCAACATGCAGGGTGATTTAAACGTGTCTGTTTAGGCGTAGACAAATCAAGTTTTTCGAACGAAACGTTAACAAGCAAGGCATGCCTAATGAATATGTTGCATCAAGCTGTGACACACCTGTGCATACGCCATATGAAATGTCGACGTCTCGACCTAAAATGGCCCATTTCGATATCAGCCATCTGATCACACACATCAACATTGACTAACATTTGAAATACCGGTATGAATGCACGCGCTGCATTTGGTTAAACACCATTATCTACCGAGGTCACAATTAACAGAGACAGATAGGGGTTGTTTTTTAGAACAGTCTGCAGAATAGATGTCTAATTGTTGTCGATGATACAGGGTGGTACAAAAGTCCTCTATTAATTTCGCTCAATTTACGCACATTTCTGAACTTAAAGTAGTAACTTACCATCACGTAATGTCTTTGGATTTCAATTTTTTCCGCCGCCAACTTCTCACATTCCATTTTTAAACTGAAATAAAAAGGTTTAGAGATATCAGTATACGGAGATAGGGCTAAGTTATTTTTTGCCAAGGAATTAGAGAATTGCAGCTCGTCAATAAGCTCCAATAAAATATGCTCGCTCTAACCATCAGCACATACAGTGATTTCTTTTGTGCACGCACACAATTCACTGGATGCAAAAGTCTAGACATCTTAAACTAACAAAGAATTTCGGAGAATTTGTTTGACTATCTCGGTCACGCTAATATATGCACGAGTCGTTTTCGTCTGCCTTCTTAAAAAGTCTTCGGTTACTTGGGTTTTATTTGCTTTACTTCTCCGATAAATTGCAAATAAGGCGCAATTATTGGGAAGCTTATAGAGAAGCTGTAGCAAAACTACAAACCTGCTTCAATATTTGTAGTCAGATTATTCAAACTACAGCGTGGGCCCTATATGGTTTTTCGTTAACAGTGAAAGTGGTTTTATGTCTTAAAGTGCATCTCAAGAGGTCATTCATTATCCGAGACAGCTCGTGCCCTTGCATACTGTTATTGGCGGCTGAAAGCATGCAGGGGTTCATTTTGACGTAGAAACATAAAGGTCACGCACATCATAACAATGCAAATTCCATAGAATAATTAATACATTAGAAGACGTCTTCGGCAAATTCCTGGCGAAAATACACACGTTACATTATACCGCTAACTGAACAACACATTCATATTAATCTGCTCTGAAAAGGTAGCGTTACAAAATGGCGTTTGCATTAATTCTGCATCGCTGACCTCTTCCTACCCCCATTTTCCTTCTCAAATGTATAGATTCAGCGGAGAAAAAGGTCATCGAGAAGTCATTTTATTGTAATCTCATTCGTGTTCCCTTGGACAAATCCACTTTTCACACGAACTGAGTCCCTTGGCCGCCATTTTCTTTTCTTTGGGAGTGCCCTCTATCATTTTCTTCAGGGGTCATTGAGATTGATAGCACTCGCATGGATGACCAAGCGCACTACTGTATGCACCGAAGGAGGGTGGCCTTTATCCACGCATGACCACTATTCAAACGACAGGACCAGCATGCTGGAATGCAGTCTGCACGTGTAAAACCAGGAGTTACAGTAATTTGAATTGAAATCGAGAAGGGCGACGAAGAGAGGGAGAGGGCATGCGATAATGCTCCGGTAATAAAAAAGCAATAAGTTGCACTTCATGTAACTGATGAACAGATCGATTTTAGTGGTACCGATTTTAGCTGACCTACTGTACTGTACGTTCAATGCTGTACATCCGACCCATCTAGTTGGTCATCGCTAAATTGCGTTTGTAAAACATCGAAAATATAATTTAAACTCCTCGTTTTTATACTACCAATATAATAATTACCTGCTAATGGTCGTCTTAGTTGAGATATACATCTACATGTAACTGTAAAGTTGACTAGCCTGGCATTTTCCGCCATCTTAAATAAACGTCATTGAATTTTTTCACAATATGGAACGCCTTCATTTGGAAATTCACGTTCCACGGTTGCCCTGGTTACCATGTTCGCCCCTCCTCGCGCAGTTCACGTGACTCCATTCTACGAATCAGCGACGTAGTATTTGAGCGGCAAATTCAAAATGCATTTCAACGAGCTGCAATCTGACACGAGTTTGTTTATGAATGTAGGGAAGCATTTAATTTCGCTAAAGTTCATGCTGATGCTCGCCTAACTTGAGATACAACTTACTGTTAAGTCAGTTCGCATTTTACGCCATCTTGAATAAACGCAATTGAGTTTTTTCGCAATATGGAACGCCTTCATTTGGTAACTCACGTTCCACGGTTGCCATGGTTGCCACGTTCGCCCCTCCCCGCGCATCGGCACGTGACTCCATTCGACGAATCATCGCCTTAGAACTTGAGCGGCAAATTCAAACTTCGTCGCAATCTGACACGAGATTGTTTATGCGTTTAGATGTAGGGAAGAATTTAATTTTGCGAAAGTTCACAGCGTACCAAGACTTAGTCAAAACCAAATTGCCTGGACTCAGGAAGGGTCAGTCTTCCGAAGGGGTGTTACTTTACAGCCCGGAGTAATGCATCCGCAGATTAGCATCTTGCCCAATTATTAACTGGGAGGGAGCGGCCAGCAGAGGTGGCGCCACCCATATCAATTTTCGCACATTTCCCCCATGGACTTCAACTTGTTAAACAACTTCTCCTCAAACCTCAAGAATCCAACGGATGTTTTGGCTGGAGAAAGCCTTAATTAACGCCCTATTTGGGGGGTATATGGTCCGTGCCCCCAACCGACTTGACTAATAGCATCCCGATGGGACAGGGGGCGCATGCGAGGGGAAAGCAAAACAAAAAAAGACGCAGACGTTGGAATGGGTGGAAGCGCATAACACACTTCAATTAACCTCGAATAGGCAGACGGGTCACGAGATCGGGCAGGGATTGTTTTTCATGTAAACACTATCATCACCCCGATCTTTTTTCTTAAATTTTTTATCCTCCAGACTCCAGTTCCTTCTTGAACTGCACCGCCATTTTAATGGCGTCATATATCACCCACACGGAGGATCAGGTTGCTCTCGGCTGAGGGGACGGCGCCCATTTCAAGATGGCTCCCTTTGGTTTGAACTCAACCCAGTGATTTAGGGCCAGCAGATGCTTCGGACCAAATGACCAGCGTGACAAAACTCATCGATTTCTTATGCGCCAGTCAATGCCATTGCCCGCCAGACCCTGATGGACCCGAACCGCAACGAGCATCGACTCGTCTTTTGATATCTAAACTCGGAATAATTTATGGCTTTCCAGATTTTGACCAAAGCAAACTACTTGGACTGTCATAATATGATAATTGCATTGGCGTCATTCGTAATGCCATCTGTCAGCAGTGACGCTAGCAATGAGCGTCGCTGCAGTGATAGGGGGTCCATTCTGCAGCGCATCAACTACTTAAATGGGCGATATAATGTAGGTTGAAGTACTTGAAACATTTGCTCATTAAAGTGATATGAAATCCTGGGAAGGCACAACACGAATAGTAGTATAGCAGCCAACAAATCACATGATTTTAAATTTTCTTTAAGTTTAATTTGGTTTTTTTCAAGATGACGTAAATGCCAATAACTCGCCAACTTGACAGTTGACAAGTAATTTAATCTGAATGCCATCTCAGTTTAATCTGATCTGTAATTTATTCTGAATGTAATCTCAATTGCAAAACGACCATTAGCAGTTAAATACATGTATCATGGTGAAAGTTCATAAAAATTGTATTTTCGCCAAAAAGTAAAAGGTCACGCTAATAAGCAGGTGCGCTTCACGTAACTCCAAATGAACCAATTTGATCAAATTTCATTCATTCGCTGTCAATTCTCCAAAATTAGCGAACTAAATATAGCCTACAATTTATCTATCCTGTATCCTTGCTTTGTGGCTATATTTCATTTACTGCAGCCACATATACATACGCGATTTCAATACTGATAACAGTAAGGATGTTTCTTGGAATGTATACTCCTGTTAATTTTGGGAGAGAGCTCAAATTACAGTCTACCAATGCCAAGAGTACTTGGCATGCAATATATAGATTTGATCCAGTTCACGTGTTTGCAAAATAGTAAAATAAGCCAACAAAATAAATATTAATACAAACATGTCATGTACAATATTTGCATACAGCGATGCATTAGGTAAAATGAAAATCAAAGTTTGCCTTCAGCATCAGTTATCAAAAGATTAGTTATGGATAAAGTCAAAGCTGTCAGTTCTCTGATAATAAGAAACAGTATATCACCCTAACCTGTGATATTGGGCTTGAAGAAAGCTGAATTCTTCCTTTATTCTATCACACGATTCCGACACGGTGAACTTAAACGGCTGACCCGGCTGTGGAGGGCCCTGGAAAATAAAACCACCATTTATTACCATTGTTTCAACTTTCAATTGGACAGCATAAATTCGCAAGCAAGTTTCTTGTGGCTCCCCATCCTGCTACTCAACTGTCCTTCAAGCTGTAATTAGCCATTCGTTTTACTGGCACTTGCTGCCTGATGGGAGTCATTTGAGTTTACAGACCATTATTCTATTCTGTACACATTAATTTTGATGGATATTTTTTCAATAAAGTCAACAATTAAGGCTAATACATTTTACCAAGAATGAAGACAACAATATAGAGGCTCACAGTACCAATTAGCTGTTAAGTAGGACTTAATGTAACATTAACTCGTGTGCCTGACATCACATCATGCACATGTATATAACTTTTTCCGATTTTTTTTTATAGAAAAACTGTATTCTCATCCATGGCACTTAACTCAGTTCCATCGACCTTGCGGACAAGAATCCTGGCATTACACACAAAGATATATAGTTCGTGAAAGAGTTAAGTATATGTTCAAGACAAGAATTTAGGTTTTTGGTAAACTTCGTTCTCTGCATTGATGTAAGTGCCAAATATAGGTCTAATTGGTAGTAATCATTACCGTTTATTTTTTACAACCCCCTAACAATTACAATCGACTTCGATGTTTTTCAACAACACGTTCTGAAAAGAACTTGTAATTAGACTCGTTGTTCCCATTTTCATTTGAGAGATAAAAACAATTTGGATTAAAAGTTTTAAAAACACTATTATCCACTCCCACAAGCATGTTAACAACTCGAAAATTCTTGGAGCAAACGCCCAATTTTATCATGCTAATCAGACAAACAGTTTTTAAACAAGTGAAAATATGTCAAAAACTTCACAGAGGGTTTCTTATATATCTCATTATGGAAGCAATGCACCAACATATAAGTGTCATGATTACCGTGGCAATATGTCATGCACTCTAAGAAATTAGTTTGGGCCTATAAAGATTTTTGATTCGTCAATTCATTCCGCTATAATTAAGCTTTCAAAAATGGAATAAAATATTAAGTCTTTGTTAAAAAGAGTAGGCTAAAGTTCATAAGGCACAACCATAATGTCTATAGCCAGCCAAAATCGATCTGAAGTCAATTACAACTGCAGAGTAGACCTACTATATTTTATTGCCATTGGCTGTAACAGAACGAGGCTCGAGATTTTTTGGGCAAAGTAAATAAACTGATAATCATTTAATTCCTCCAATAAGAACCTGCTTAATCTCTGCAGCGACACAATGCAAATTATTTTCCCCGTGTAATAGGCCTACAAATTGTCAAAAACAGATAAATCAAACGAAATATTGAAGATAAGAAAACAGATCCCCATTTTTAATTACACAAAACGTTTTTATACATGACTATGGCAATTTTGTTTCGAAGTCTATGAAATTTTAATGCATATGCATAGATTTGGCATAGTGAATTGTATTTCCAAAATTTAATCCAAAAAGAGACAGACATGTGCATATGGATGGAAATGTTAAGAAGTACATGTACAGACCAGTGGCTTCTCGTTATTATTTGGGCAAAGCCTAAATAAATCCTGACTCGCACGTACTCGTTATAAATCACACGTGTTATTATTATTATTTTTAATTCACTTTAACAGAACTCGTTAAGTTAAACCAATCATCAAATGGTACAATGCCTGATTTGAACTGAATTTCCTAAAATATTGCTGCCTTTTAACCAGAAAATCTGTCTAAACCAAATGTTTCTTAAACTGATTTCCCTGATTCCATGAATACTTCCATTTCAAAACAAAAATCTCCATTTTGTTTCTACACTGCCATTACTGCCACTATCCTAACATTTTTGCAGGTGTTCCAATATTTTTGACAATTTTGCCCTAAAACGACCTGAAATGCTTGAGAGCGCCTTTTTTTCTAATTAACATTATCAAATTCCCAAGCATGTTCCTCGACATTCCCTGATAAATTTTCAGTAATTTCTCTGACATTTTAAAAAAAAACATCAAATGAACAATTTTGATTTTAGCCCACATTTTTACCACTATACTCACTCGGCTGATGCAAACTATCTCAATTTTCCTGACACTTTTTCATTTTCGTAGCATTCCCTGATTTCCCCTGACTTTCCAGAAAGTGGAAACCCAGGGGCCAAATTGGTTGTTTCAAAGTTAGTCACGTCCACCGCCCCTGGTGGAAAGATTAGTATGGATCGGTATAAAATTCATAGCGATATCAGTACATATTTACTGATATATGGTGATATTAGTATAAATCTTACCGATATCAGTACGAGTTATACTGGCGAGAATTAGTGGGACCAGTACATTTGCACAAAGTGAGATAGTAAGATTCATAACATACAAGAAAAATGCAATTAAATTTGACTGCAAACATTTAAAATCACTATCCACCTTAAAGTTGCAACAGCTGATATCACTACGCTATTACTGACACTACTATCCATAGTAATATCATCATCACAGTGATATCAGTATCCATACTGATTTTTATATACTGACATCAGTAGTCCAAAAAAATCACTATTCATCACTATAGAGTAGTGATATCAATATATAGTGATCATATAGAAATCTTTCCACTAGGACAGTTGCGAGAAATGCGTCATAGATGGCGCTTATGGACACTTCCTTTTGGAATCGTAGGAAAAGCGCTACTGCAGCCTAATGCACCATCTTGTTGCTTTGGACCCTGTTGTATCCAAATCACCATAGATGGTGCTGGCGTTGTAAAAGGGTTCATGATCCAACTTTCTATGTATACATGTACGAGTAACCTTTTTAATCTGGAATTTGATGTGATTTTAAGGGATGAAATTAAACGGCTGGGAACGCCATCATTTTTAACCCTTCGGGTCAGGCGCGGTTCCACTTTTTAATGGCCTTCATAATTTCCCAATTGGCCCTGCCTCGAGCCCTTTGTCCCTAGGCGAATTGCCTTCTAATTCGACAAATTAGACGCCCCAAAAAAGCCTTGTTTCCGCACCCAGGCAGAAATTCCCAGCCTGCGTTGGTATGGCTCATAAATTCACGCGTTTTTTGGCACCGCTTTTCCACATTGTTTTATTCTCGTTCCCTTTTTTCACCCGGAAAGGGCTGCCATTGTGGTCGGGGACCATTGAAGGCTTCACCCCTTCCGATTTTTTGGCAACGATTTGCACGGACCCAAAAAACGACTTCTGCAACGGCTCATAAATTTGCGCGACTCGGCTCGGAAAAATGGGCAACAAACTGGTTTTTTAATTTTACCAGGAGCCGGAAAACCGAGTTAATAAAAAGCAGGGGCACGTGCCACGTGCCAGTACCCTTTTGGGGAGTCGAAAATAGGCGCGTGCAGCCCTCGATTTCCCAGGGTTCTTTCGGATCTTCGAGTGTCCGAATGATAAGCTTTTTTCAATGAAATTAATGGAGGTTGCTCATGTTGGCCCCAGGCTAAAGGACGCTTTTTTTAAAAAACGCTTAGTAGGCCTAAGGGTAGGGATTTTCGTCAAAAAGTATACTTGGTCAAGAGTTCGTAGTGAAGCGGAAGTGAAATTTCGCCATTGCAGAGGGGCTCCTTTTTGAATGAGAACCCCACTATGACCATAAATAATTTAGCAACATTTACAGTATTTTGGTTGCATTGTTAGCTTTAGGATTTTATGTGCCGTTCAACCGTATACTGGTCAGCAAACTGGTCAACATATGGAACATAATTACGTGAACTACATGTAATGTACTTACATTTTAGAGTAATCATTAGACAGAGAAATTTCATATACGAAATCTGATTTCTTACGAAGTTTCCTTTTGACTTCCTCTTCCTCTTTTCATACGAAATGTGTACGCACCCGAAATAATCGAAAAGAAAAGGTGCGCATGCGTAGAAAACATTGTATTCACGGCAATGGGGACTTTCGTAAAATAAATCCCTATTATGGTTACTCTTTGCCAATAGGGACTAATTGGGATATAGCAGAACTATATGTATGGTCACACATCTTTATTACTGATTTGGGGTATTTTTGTACGAAATTTCCCTAACTGTTTTTACGAAATACGAAAAAGGGCATGCACTTACGAAATGTGATTTCGTTTTCATTTATTTCGTACGAAATTTATCTAACTGGTCATTAACTTTTTCGGATAAAAATGAGTCAATATATGTCTGTGTCCAAATTTTATGGTAACCAAAGTACCAGTACGAAAGTATACAGTGTATCAGTATTGCTAATGTGTTATAATACCTCTAATTAGCCTTTGATAATGCTAAATGAACAAGTATCTATTAAATCATGTTAGGCAAGAATTGGACTATTCCGAAAAAAAATTATTTTGACTTTTGGCCAGGTTTTTTAGATTTTATAGCCCACTATGCAATGTGCGTTTGTTAAGTTTTTACACAAAATGTTAAGCAGCTCTTGCAACTTAGTGTTCCCACTTTTTGGAAAGTCAGGGAATTGTTAAAATGTCAGTTAATGTGAAAATGAGTCAGTCTTTTGTCTGTATGAAAATTTTATGGTAAACGAAAGTACATGTATACAGTGTATATCATTATTGCTATTGTGTTAATGTGCTGCCAATTTATCCGGCAATTACACTGGAATTTTAACCCAGAAACATTGGAATGCAGTGTAGAAAGCATATCCAGACAATTATCCTACCTCTTCCGACAATAAACAGCATTAATCTGGAATCAAATTCTGCAGTGTTTTATTTTTGTGGTCAACATGTAGAGGTTGTTTTCCGTTGAGTTATTGTGGTGACTGTTTGGTCAGTTAAAATGTGGTTGATACAAGGAGGTGCATGGTCCAAAACCTGTGATTGTGTGTATGACATTCGATGAAAATGGTACATATAATAAAAATGGTTTTCGTTCCACGTTTTTGTAAAAAGTGGTTTCGTCCTTTTGGTATAGTCAAAAGAATGCCGTATAAGCGACAATTTAAATAAACTTTACCCAATATGCAGATTGTAATGCTTTTTAAGCCTGGAATCATTAGGGCTTGAAAAATCTTAACAGGGGCTATTTTTTGGGGAAAATAACCATCAAAACTATCTACTGTAATTCATTTTTATAATGTATACGTATTCGGTGTGTACTTGTATCCCCTTTGTTAGAACTGTTACTGTAAACAGTTCTAATCATATATAGGGATACCAAGTCACGGTAAACTTTTGGAAAACTAAATCACAAATGGCGGATTTTAGAAAACATTATACAAATAAAATGGAGGTGCTTGTACCAATGGTCAAATTGGTCAAAATAAAGAGTAAAAACGTTTGTTCGTGCACAACCTTAATTTGACCAAATTAAAAGCCAGCTTGTAACAGACGCACATATTATCCTATAAGAATAGTTTTCGAAATGTTACTATCAAAGGGGAAACTGCAATTTCTTTGTATATAAAAGCAGGATACTCAACAATGGATTTTAGAGAAATTCTAGGCAAGATTTAACTATGACAGGAATGCTGTAGGCAAATTTGTCTGCAAACATGTTGGATTTTAGCTGCATGTCAATAACTCATTCGCTTATACTCATTACTACTAGCTGTATTGGTCATTGTTTCCCTTGTCCTTTTCGAAATATTGCGAAAATGTTCTCGTTACATAAACCATATTTAAGGCGTCTTAACACTTTCTTGACATGTGAGAAATTCGACAATTTTGTTTTTGGAATTACGGTTTTGAGGTCTCTGATCTGGCTGCAGAGAATATGTACACTGTAAGATTTTAAGCCCAAAACTATTCCGTTGTATAATTCGGTATTAATAATAAATTATCCGGTATTTAATAAATTATTAATAAATAATATTAATTAATAATTAATGCGGTAAAACTAGCATGCTAAAATTCAAAATCAAACGAATAAGGTAAGGAGTACACAACAAATCATCACTTCATTATCAAAATTTTATTGCATAACACATAACATTTACGACACTGGTACATGTCGCTATCCGGCTGATGCATCATTATAGCGCAAGCAACACTGTTAGTCAGGTTTGACTTCCGGATATGCCAACCAAATGCAAATCAAGATACGAAATATACAAACTATGGTACATATATTATTGTTATGATACAAATGACAGGCGCCTATATACAAGTCAGTGCGTTAATTCAAAATATTAAAAGTAAAAACGGTTATACAAGGATTTCAGAAACCAAGAATTGATTTTTCTGTAAATTCCAGATTTGAGGATAAAACTAGATAAATCGAGAGAGGATAATAAGGTTCGTGGTGTCTATTTGAAAGCAAGATAAGATGATGTTAAGTAACGGACGATTAAAGTAATCACGAGCGCGGAACTGGCTTCAGCTATGATTTTCAGATGACCTACGAAAAAGGTAAATTCCAGTCAAATGCTTTTCATGAGAAAATTGAGCTTAAGTAAAAACAAATACCGGTAGCATGCAACAGCAAACATGTTAACAAAATGCATCAAGAAAAGACGTCATTGGTAGAGAATGCATTACCATTTGGCATGGCATCACATGACTTGGAAGACATGAAGACAAAAAAAAACATCTTATGTGGTACATTGATAAAGAATAGACGTTGCATTCAATATATTGCAATTATTTCGGCTTATTTTTGATCATCCCATTAACTTAATAATTGAGAAACTGGATTCGGGTTAAATTTTACACTTAAAATGAAGTAAACTGCTTGAAATAGACAAGTACAGAATACGTGAGTCGTAATATGCGCTGGAATGCTAAGATCGGTAAAATGTGATACATGTACATGTATTTGGAATTGTAATCAACATGCGGTGAAATCCCATTGCCACACTATGATAACAGTTTGGTGACAACATAGCTATACGTATGCCTAAAGCAATTTTCGAATTATTACTTTTAATAAGTGTTCTTTTTGTTTTCATATGGTGCCAAGCTGCTCAAAATAATTAAATACAACAAATAACACGACATTGTCACGATGAGTAAATACAAACAAAGAGGATTGAAGGGAAACACTTGACCTTGGCCAAGGGCATCAAATATTTATGTACTGTATGTACAAATTATACAAGATAAACTGGATGAACACACCAGAAATGATAACAGAATATACGGTTACGGTAACTCGGTAACAAAATGTGATACTTTGCATTATCACTGACGAGGATATCAGAGAATGAGATAAGTTGCCAGTGGGTGACTTGCATTCAGAAAAGTTCACAATGACTCAGCAATGGCTACATTTGAAGTAAAATTGCCACAAAATTCGTACCAGTTAAATGTTGGAAAATGCACGAGATCGCCTTAACTTAAGTCCACTGACCAGTGTATACTTGGTAAAACCCAAAAGGTTTGCACAAGTAATAAGAAGAAGCCCGAAGATGCATTAGTTAAGTACGTCGGCAGATAACATGGGCATTTGAATTATCATGCAATGGGTCATCAGCGATATGAAATCGTATTTCTCTTACTTAACTATAGGCTATAGCAAATTATGGGGATTCAACTTTTGTAATGTGATCAATACGTTGAGCATATTGCGTTTCGGGCGACACAAATGAACGTTCTAAATAGCAGGCTCGTTCCATACAAAATCCATGCCCTGACAATGTGTATTTGCAAACGTTTCAGCTCGTTCAAAACTTTGAATTTTAAAAGCTCGTAAATGAATAACAGTGTGCAATATATGCACATTGAGTTTTAGTCCAACATCGTTGCATATTTAACACGTAAACGTTTTCTGAAAATGATTATTCCAAAATGCACATGTAAACAGTGTTTAAAATTGGCGTAACCACAACAGCAACCAGATATACTTTAATGTCGATATAAAAAGCTGGATTGGTAAATTTGGAAAACATTTGCACTCGTTGTCACACATGGAATTTTTATAAGAGTTCCTGCAGAATCATACGACATTCTACGGGGTAAAATCACCATGTCAATGGTCCAGAGACTGCAACCACCGCTATACTCTTAAGCCTGTTTAGCACTGCTACACAAGTAGTTAAACTTAAAACTAGGGCTTACGCATAAATCACGAAGTTAACGCTACGCGTCGTTCAAATTGGCTAAACTACTGCATGTCCTATGACGACAGGGCAATAGCCAATAAGATCCTTCATGCAATTTTTTTACGTGGCCAATCAGAGAAATTAAGTTGACGTGTATTCAAATTTAACCTATAGCCATTCCTGATTAGACGCCGCCATCTTGGAATGTGGTTTTCGAACTGCATTCTGGTACCCTGCTAGCGTTAAGCTTACGACAAAATTGATGAAATTTCTACTTCATTTACCACGCTTATTTCTCATAGTCTTATTCGTGAAACGACACATCCACGTCATACAATCATACAAACATGTCGAGCGTTATTTTATCGAAGTTTGCGTGACAGTGCGAAGCAGGCGTTAATGAATATGTTACGAACAGCTCTCCCTGGTGGAAAGATTAGTATGGATCAGTATAAAATTCATAGTGATATCAGTGCATATGTACTGATACTTGGTGATATTAGTATAAATCTTAATGATTTCAGTACGAGTATACAGGCGAGAATTAGTGTGACCAAAGCACAAAGTTCGTGAAATTATTCCACATGTATAGTTAAATTGCAACTCTCTAAAGTTAGATTTATAACTTACAAAAAAATGCAATTAAATTTGACTGCAAACATTTAAAATCACTATCCACTATTTTAGTTGCAACAGCTGATATCACTATGCTATTACTGACATTACTGGAAACTAGTGATACTTTAGTGATACCGGT